>JACXGJ010007575.1:0-30048 GCA_016801105.1 Esox niger | reverse complement strand
CACCTCTCTGTCGGCACACCTCTCTGTCGGCACACCTCTCTGTCGGCACACCTCTCTGTCGGCACACCTCTCTGTCGGCACACCTCTCTGTCGGCACACCTCTCTGTCGGCACACCTCTCTGTCGGCACACCTCTCTCTCACTCCCTCAGTCTCCGACGGACCGGCGAGCCGGGGTGTCTCTTCAATCAGGGGATTTGATTAATCTAACGCTGGCACACCGAGAGGCGCATTTCACACCAGCCGAAAGGTGACTGGATTTGTTCTGGAAGCGTCTCGGGTCGTGAGCAAAGGACCCGTAGAAAGCCCGTGTGGGAAAGTTGAACGGAAGTGACATATTTAGGACACGGTGTTCACACGCAAAAGCCATATTTTCATTTTTGAAGAATGCTTTATCTGCCTAGTAGTGATAACTAGCCTGGAAACGCTAACCATTTAATGGAAAGGCTGGAGATAAATGGTTCCAGATGTTACGAGACATTCAAGGTGGATATTGTTACAGAAATGAGCCCCTGTTAACAAACGTGTTCCAGAAGTAACTTCAAAGATGATCTTTCCAGCTAGATGACAGAACGATTCTGAGGATGAACTTAAGTGTATTTGGCAAAACAGGTTCAAGTGTCATATTGTAGAGGGATGACGGGGGTTGAGGATTAACCTGAAATGACCTTGTTCCATAAACCCTCATCACCTCAGCCGTTCCGCTTCCCTCACCCCTCTCACTGTCATCCCTGTTATCTCATCACCGCCAGGAAGTTAGACTGAGGTAACGGTCATGACCAGTTACAGTCACCGTCGAGCTCAAATTGCAGGCATGCACAGATCCTGGGACCGTGAAGACGTTTGGACGGCTTAGGGTTAGCGACACGCTAATCAATTCAAATCGAAGGAACTATCGGACTGTTAGGTGGATCTGTAGGCAGTTGAGCCAAGTGCATCTGGGACAGCTGAATTAGATAATACTTAGAATATATAGTTTGACTTGCAATTGTTAAGAAAAACTTTCAATGGGGTGTAGCAAGTTTCAGCGGTCAGATCCTCTGCCTCCATATGTAGTGCTGAAGAATGGGTCCAAATCTGGCCTACTGTTCTTTCGGCAAAAACGCTATCCTTTTATTTCTGCCTCGATCAAAAAAGCACAAAGAAAACTGCTGAAATTCTCACAAGAAAAAGCATTTGATTGACTGTATTAGTTTGGAGAAACCCAACTGATTACGAGTTTGGCCCAGAAAACTAAGACGCTTAACTTAATATCAGATGTTCTATTCTCACATCCGTAAATAATTTGTGCTTCGAAGTCCACAATATAGTGGACTATGTGTTATACTAGATGGTGATAGGCTGAGAGATCTACCAATTAAAAACAGCAGTTGTTTCAACTCCGTCATCAGCTGTACCTAATCAGAAATAGAACCTCAGTCACATTAGTCACCTGACAAATCTCACAATAAACTTCAGCAAACTCAACCATTAAAAAGCACGTTTGTACTCTTCATACGGCATGCTGAAAGGACAGACTATCCAGGATGTGCTTGATCTGGTAAATCTAGTATGTCGAGGTTCCTCTTGGTACAGATCTACACTCAGCTTCTTCTCGAGCAACCCAAACCATAACTTTACCTGAGGAAACTGTCAAGGAGAGACATCTACATCGGAGTAATACAGCAGACACGAGTCCATAGCCAACTGAACACGTCCCCAGTGGAAATCAAACCCCCACACCCTGGTGTTGCTTTACTTACCGAGCGCCTACAACCAGAGCCCCACCCCAACACTTGGACAATAACATCCTTCTAACCTACAGTGCCCTGCACCACCCTGTCTACCCCCAGCCTCCGGGAACAACTTCTTTCCAACCAATCCACACACCCTGGTCAATAGCCCGTTTTCTCTGTCTAACTGCTAATCTGTGAAGTGAAATGGGTCCTTGAGAAAAGCTTAAGCAAACCCCACGTATCACTATTACATAGTTATTACTATGAATGGGTCTTACAGGGAGAATGGCAACAGTCCTTTTAAGGTCTTATTTCTGAGTGGATCTCGGCAGAACCGGAGAGACGTTGCCTCCCCGCATTTAGAGAGTGAAGCTCCCGGATCCTCCTGGATCCTCCTGGTGACTCCTGGCGCCAGAAACAACATAGGTTTCATCACAGCTCAACTTTGCCTTTGATCTGTCATCCCTCCTAGCGTGCGCAAACACACACACGCACGCGCGCGCGCGCGCGCGCACGCACGCACAAATACACACGCAAATACACAGTGATACCGTGCTCTCTCTTTCTCACTCACTCACGCTCACACCTTCTCTATGGGAGGGCAGCTTCAATAAGTCAGCCCTTTGGGGGCCTTAAATGGTTCGGTTCTTTTGAAATGCCCTCTGGGCCAAAACCTTGTCAGATACTGTGTGTGTGTGTGTTTGCCAGTCATACCTACAAAGAGCAGTATAATAATGTATTCTTTATTTAATGGGAGAACTAGCAGCCTAGCCTGTTCCCATTCTCCCCTACCTTCTCTCCAATAGCTTCTGCCTAAGCTGATAATGGCCTGTAAATACTTCACCGTGGGTTTATGGGGTTGTTTATGAGGTCATTTTGAGGCTTTGACGACCCTTTCACGCCAGTGCTAAGCCACAAAGCGATCCCACCATAACAAAGCGTTCTCAAGAGAAAACCATCCAAAAACATAAATAACTTTGGCGAATCACAACCGTGCGCGGTTATCTACCAAATGCGACCGGCCGACCCATCTTCCGCCCGCTCACCTCCACGCTTTCGTTGACCTCAATGCCGCCGTCGTTGTCGTCGTCCAGCTGTTTGTGGATGACGCGGAGGGCCTCGAGGCTGAAACGGTCGGCGTCGCCCATGCACGGCGGCATCACCGTCAGACAGGGATCTGGGAGAAGAGAGTTCAAAGGTTAAATATTCTACGTCAATCACTGCTTAATGGCCACAGAAGTCAGGTCATAAGTTTCAATCTATTAACACATTTGCAAGCAGCAAAACCATGCTGCAAGGATCCTGACAGAAAGAAATCATATCCCTCTGGTGTACAAAGCATTAATAAGTAGTATTATACATCATCATCATGCAAAATTATGACAAATATGTACATCCAGACACAAGTGATCATTTACATGTGATTAATTTGTGCTACGAAAATAGAGTACATGAATATTGCTTTACCATACGAACCATCTGAGATGTGACAGTTTTCTAAATACATTCGACAAAGATTCTTTTGAACCTGGAATATTTAATGGCTGGGAGCACAGACACGGTCATTGAAATTCACAACAATGCATAATTGCATCCTGTAAAAATTAAAAAAACATGCCCAGAACACCATCATGCTACAGTGTCTGGAGAAACCTCCGGCTGCCTGGTGGATTGTGTCAATTTGCCCCACGACCCAAGAGAGTAAACTTTTCATTTGTTGTCATGAGAATCCCCAAGGAAGCGAGTCCATCAGTAGCGCTTTTCCGTTCAAAAGGACTCTGTGAGCTGGGCCAAACTGTATGTATGAGCCCTACACTTTTTAGAATCACACGCATACACACATACCCGCATTCAAGACCTGGGAACTGACTCCAAAACTCCAGCTCTTATTCTGGAAAAAACCTGGTTTGGACATTACAGACATCTGGAGGGATAAGCAGGAAAGCTCATTGTGTAGATGGAGCGCCACAGTTACTGTCAGCCTATACTGTGTTCACAGACCCTGGCCTCAGGACTGACAGGACATATTAGCACCAATGCAAAGACACAGACACATAGGAGGCGATTTAAAGCAGTGCCCCACTGACCGAGCCCCGTGGAAAGTGTCACAGTTACTAAGGACAGTATTGAAAAGGTTGGATAAACATACAACAATTACGTCCGTCCTGCTATCCAGCCAAGATGCCAACAATAGCGACTGTTTGTACAGACTCAAACACCGGACCCATCTTATCTTCAGTTAGCTGTCTGTTTCTTACACACGTTTTTTTTTCTTAATGACCCGATGAGTTACATACTGCTTAGGTGAAACAGTTACACTATTGACTGAACAGGCAGGGTCATTTGACTGTTTACTGAAAGGATATATTTTTCAGTAAACATAGCCTCCACCACACACATTTGTAGCCTCCTACAACTACTGCTGGCGAGCACAGCCCCTGGCCAACTATAGCAAACATTTAGGACATCGTGTCATTTAGGACAACATAGCCAAACCACATTATCAGTACAGATCCTCATGGCCAGACGTTTTACAGAGGCAACACTCCCCTACAGGCCTACAGTACGCTAGACGCTATAGGCTCCTTGATCCTAAGTTAGCTAGTGATTCAAATGGCCAAATCGTTATCAAAGAGTGGTGTCGGGTGTGGGGCCAGACAGTCAGTGGAGTCAATTTGGAGGCAAATTGTTAACAACAGCAAGTAGATGTCGGTTACAGTGGTGCCGTGTCCCGGATAGTTAGCAGGGCTCAGCTCAATAGCCCAGGGTTGCTTGCTGTGTCGCGGGTTTAG
This sequence comes from Esox niger, assembly GCA_016801105.1. Lineage (NCBI taxonomy): Eukaryota > Metazoa > Chordata > Actinopteri > Esociformes > Esocidae > Esox > Esox niger. The sequence goes on along the minus strand of JACXGJ010007575.1, from coordinate 25,543 downwards.
AAGGGTTGAGTGTAACAGAGTCAAAGAAGTACTGTATGCTCACTCCACAGCCATCTTGATATGTCGCATATGGGGCTCTGCAGTTTTTCTGTTTTGTTTAGCGCTAAATGTTGGAATGTCGAAGAGGGCAGTCAGGTGTATTGAGAAGCAGAGGAACCACGGGTTCATGCCTGATTTCGGGAAATGTTTAGTGGATGAAGCTAAACTGTTAACAACAGCACCTGTTTGCAACAACACATTTGATGCTGGTTACACCATTATAGTAGCCATCTCCTTTACTGGTACATTTCCGCAGGGACAGTAACTAGCAACTTAAGTGTTGGCTATCTGGCTTTAGTACTGTGAATATGATAAATGCATTACTTATTTGCAACAGGTCTCAAAGCACTCATCTGCAAGATGATGCTGCTTTCAACATGACCTTTGAGGTCAGCTTGAGTGCAACATGAACTTTGGGAATCAATAAAACCGACTTCCCTTTTTGGGAAAGTAAACATTGTGTGAATATTGTTTAATAGAATTAAAAGACAGTAGAGCGCACTTCTGTCTGTGTCTGGATTTTCAGATACAGCTCAGCAGGCAGAGCTATAATATAGTTTTCATTTTTCCCTACAGATGAGGGCCCATGATATAGGTTTAACTATTGTTTGGTCAAAGCTTAGCAATGCTTTCATAAATAGCAGATCAATGCAAACAATATATAGGACAAATTATAAATAGTTCTAACTTTGTACCAATAGGTATTATGGCCGTGAACCCAATTACTGATATGTTGACAACACTACGATGATTTACTATGGCAAATTCATGATGATATTTTAAAATGTGGGGACACTACAGGCAAATAACCATTACCATGTTGAGCATGCATTTACCATGTATGCTAATGCTAATAAAATGTATTTACAGGTGAACGCTTCATCCTATTGACCCAGAGTTTTGTATGTAAATCATTAAAATATGTGAGCGAGTTAAAAGAAAGGCGTTTATATTTTAGTTGTTGATTGGCTACTTGTGGACTGGGCTGTACATGTAGGAAACTGTTTAATGACTGCACCGCAGCTATTCTGTTAATTGTAATGCTCTGAAGGTGATTTTATTTGTGACATTTGGCCTAATACACAACATACGAAAGGACCAGCACTGTAGCAATCCTTAGAAAATGCAGTTACCATACTGAAGTCTTCACCTCCCTAAACATGTTTTTATTGCAATGTATGCCCACACCATCCACATTTAAGAACACCAGAAAATGATTTTCAGGCCTTTTCGCCTTGCCCTGGACTCAATGTTGGTTTAAACAGTATCTATTTGTGGAGTGTGTGTCCTAAACTCACAGCAATTTACATGCAGTAATTCCTCGTTTAAAATTCCTACCTAGTGATCTCTTAAGCACAACTTCTTGCTAGGAGCATTCCCTACAGTACCAGTATGACAGCAATCATTGTTCCGTTCTCAAGGCATTCTGCTTCACCACATCACCTAACAGCACTTCCATTTCTACAAAGACATGCCACATTGTCAACCAGAGCGAACAGACGAGGGGGGGGGGGATAAAGTACCTTTTACGAAAACTACACAAAGCCTTTATAATATTACGGTTTTGTTTTAGTTAAGGGAAATGTGAGTAGAGTTCTCATCAAAAGCTTTAAAAAAAGAACAATGGACCGTTCAAACTGACACCTCACTGGGTTTTCTGAAAAACAACAGAAAACAACATCCAACCCCCCCCATTCGTTGTATGTTTTACGCCGCTTGCTTGTTTGCTTGCCTGCATCCGACTACAATCGAGACATGTGACAGGAAGTGAAGTGACCCCGAGTGACACTGTTCCGGGACACACGCGTTAAGTAAAAACACCCTTCAGAATACAACCGAAAGGGGGCTCACATCACAACACAGTGAGCTAAAAATACATCTTGGAAAACAGTTGTCAGGATGTGGCTTATCTTGTAAAACCTCAACAATGACAGAGGTCCCCCATTCACACTGTCTGTACACAGACGCGCACGCACGCACGCACGGAATCCCTCTGAAGTCCTGTCACTTTGTTGCAACAAAAGATCTGCTGTGAATATGGAAGTATGCAAAGAAATAAATGTAACTGGCAGTAAAATGTCCTATCTGCATTTCTGGCTACATATGAAAACATCTGAATAAATGAAGTCTTACAGAAACAAATAGATAACTCTCGAATTTGTTGCAAGTTGCAATATTATGTGTGAAGCTGGGAAATTTGAACATTACTGGGTTTATGATGAGATACTGTAAATTTCCTATGTGGGGGCCGTGTGATGACATCTTCTCTGACTTCACAGGAAAAACAATAAGCTTGGCGCTCACCAAGCCAGCCACAACGCAATCTGGTTGAGTGGGACGATTATTTAGAGATGGAAACCTCTGTCTGATGTCAGGCGAGATCTGTTTAGTTGTTCATGCTGTCGCAGGTGTTGCAGTGCTATTTTGAAACATATCCTCATTGTTCCACCTCTCTGAAACACTATAAAAGAGGTTCCACTGAAGGTATTAGAACGCATATTCCAAACCCACCCCCTTTCTACAGCACAAGGCTCAACACAGAGGGAACAAATATACAGGACATCCAAAAAATACCCTATTCTGAATCAGTTACTTTGTTACGTGAAAGATATGTGAAATGACCACCGTGGGTGTCGAGCAAAGCTCTGCAGCAAATAACAAATCAGTTGTAACCTTGTCTACTCACAAGATGGCTAATAACAGAATCACACTAACTGGGGCAGAGTAACTGCATGAGATTTTGCCGACATGATTTCTGACTAGTGGCTCCTTCAAAGTCGATCCGTTAGTCACACCCAATACCAGACGCCACTGGTCTAGAACTGAACCAGAATTCATTCGTACTGCTGCCTTGTTGTCAGTCTATAATCCACTGTACACCTTCACTACCAACTCAACACACAGAGCCTAAGGGCCAGAAATGTCTGGTTAACCGTCTTGCCTTGTGAAATAAATGACACGGTGCTCCCAGGTGGCGCAGTGGTTTAACACGCTCTGTGCTAGCACCGACCTGCCACCACACTCTAGGTTCACATCCTTTAACGTGACGCCAAGTCGTCACGAGCGGCTTGGAAGTCCACCTGGCGACGGAAATTGCCCGTGGTCGCTGCCGTGGAGCGGAGCGGCACTGGACTCCTGCAGGCTGCCCAGGAGTCGGCAGAGCCGACGAAGGCCGTCAGGACACTGAAAGCGTCACACGCGACGACCCGTGGGACTTCCTGACTAAAAGAGCAGTGCGGAACAGAAACCCTCAAGGACCGCTTGACACGACGTTCTTGAACCGTCTCGCATGCAATGACTTCCGGTGGGAGGTTCCTACGAATGTTGCACTTAAGACAAAATTAGGAGGAACACAGAGAGAACACGACTGTTCTGGAATGTTCTCCTGAGGGGCCTCAGTGGCGGCCATGTCGGCTCCACAGACCCGGCATGCGACCGCCTTGCTGAGCCCCTGGGAGGGAGCATACGGTCTGGGCATACACACTCCCCCCCCCCCCCCATCCTCTCTCTAACCTCCAGTGTAAAGCTAAATGTCTGAGAGGGAGAGAATGAGAGAACTTACCAGGCTGGAGACGGCGGGATTGAAGACTTTGGTGTGTGTCTGATGGGAGTTGGGGGGCTGGAGCTGGATTCCATGACACACACACACGCACGCACGCGCGCACACACACACGCACCGGGGGGGCATTACATGGGGTTTCTAAGGCCAGGGGAACTACATCCGTGCGCGGTTGTGGGTGCCGAGAGTCGGTGTGGATTATGGTGGTTGGGTGAGAGGATCAAAATGCCATTTGCCGAAATGTGAAAATAACCTTGCATGCATGCATGGGAGACAGACCTTCTGTTCTTTGAGAGACACGATAACAGGCTTATTTGGTCTTGTGGGAGTGTCTTCAGAAAAGCACTAAAATGAGTTTAAAGAACAAACACACATTGGCCAAGCTGGCCACACAGAGAAACAGAGAACCGACGGCAGAGAAGGTTCCTTCTACCATCCGTGGCCACTTTTAAACCTTTTACAGAAGACTTCAATTGGAGTCAGTTTCACACGGCAACGTAATGGCACCAATCGGCGCCTGCGTAGACTTCCCCGTTTGTCTACTGACATGGTGCTCGCAATCCCTCTACCTGCAATCTCAGGTTTAACCAACTTCTGGAGAGATGGAGCTCTGGCTCTAAATCAAACAGAGGCTCAGGATGATAACAGAACCGTCTGCATCACCGACACAAGAGGCCTGACGGCACGTCACGACAAACTGGTTCCCTGTCAACCACAACCATATGGCAGAGTCATAACTCAGCCGGAGAGGCCAGCCACTAAAGACAAGCAAATAAAGATTCTCAAGGTTCTACTATTTCAGTTCCTCAGCACAGCTATTAAGATGCAAATATCATTAGCCAGCTAGCTCCAATCCCATGGGCAGGACACAGTTACCAAGAAAGAGGGGGGTAAAAACAGTAGAACTGAACAAATGCATTCCGGTCACTTTCAATATATCTTAAAATACAGTTGAACACTCCACATTAGTCTTCCACGTAAGCACTTCTGTTTACATTAAAAAACAGGAAGAGTTAACGTTCCTGTTGGAAATTTCCAAATACATATCAGGCCGATCTGACCTCCAAGACATGTACAAGCAAGTTAAGCACCTGTGCTTTCAAGACGTTTATGTTCTTTTGTGTTCACTTAAGCATTTCTTACGGAAGCATCCAGAAACAGCACAGCAACTGAAATGTTGGTTCAGGCTGACTCACCATAGTCAGGCTGTTAAGGTGCTCCAATGATTGGAACACTTTAATTACTTTCAAGCAGTCTCGGTCCCGATACAACAAACTGGAATAACCTGTGTTGGGGTTAACCTACAAGCAAAGTGAGTTTTCAAGTTTTTGGAACATGAGAAAAAGGAGAAAACCATCCGTTTGGATCCAATATGTCATTAGCATATAGCTGAATAGGGTGTTAGAGGTGAAATAAGAGTTGCTTCACACCATTCCCACCCCACTGCCAATCCCCCCACTCCATCGCTATACCAGAACCAATAGTCTCGCTAATCCGATGCTTAGATGGGCAAAAAACAAGAGAACGAGACAGAGGGTGGAATTAAGCAAAACGCAATGAGGCAGCGCACGAGGGGGGCCTCCCGTTATCCCAAAACTTCCAGAAAAGGAGACACTTCTCGCGGCCCGGCGTCTCAGGAATGCTTGTGTCAACGGCAGAACAGGAGATGTGTTGTGTGTAGCTGACTGGCCGGCAGAAAAGACGAGACAAAGGAGACGGAAGAGAGGAAAAGAGAAAGGAGGGGAACTCGACATTCTAATTAGCTCCATGAACCTCTTCCAGACCGACCCGGTTAAAAGTTGACCGGTCAGAGGTCAACTCCCTGACAGGAGTTAAAGGTAAACCTTTGATCCTACAGATTAGTCGAGGAAGATGCACAGTCAGACAGAGAGAAAGAGAAAAACTGAAATAAAGACAAACAAATGAATGCTACATTGCCTTCTAAGGACCATAGGACACCAATCATGAGATAATCCTCATCTAAAACATGATAATGCACATCTAACATAAGATAATGTAGTATATATAGAACACCATATGAACATCTCAAGATGTTTGCGGAAGTGCATACACAAGCACTAACACAAATAATTGTAATGGAGTGAGATGAATGACTCATTTTCAGGATACACTACATTCAAATGAATACTACACTTACAGGAAGAGGTATTAAATACCCAGAAGCCCTAGTGCCACATGGAAGAACAAATGTGACCCTATTCTTATCTTCATGTAAAACTAAAGAACTTAAAACATATGTTACAGGGTTACAGTTGAATATCCCCGTTACAGGGTTACAGTTGACTACCCCCGTCGCAGGGTTACAGTTGAATATCCCCGTCGCAGGGTTACAGTTGAATACGCCCGTCGCAGGGTTACAGTTGAATACGCCCGTCGCAGGGTTACAGTTGAATACGCCCGTCGAAGGGTTACAATTGAATATGCCCGTCGAAGGGTTACAGTTGAATACGCCCGTCGCAGGGTTACAGTTGAATACGCCCGTCGCAGGGTTACAGTTGAACACGCCCGTTGCAGGGTTAAAGTTTAACATGCCCGTCGCAGGGTTACAGTTGAATATCCCCGTCGCAGGGTTACAGTTGCTGTGAAACTTTGGCTTTTAGCGTCCCGCTCTTCTGAAGGTTATCAGGCCTGTATCTGTAAATGACTGAAATGGACAGGAAGGCAGCAGCTCGGCAGGTGAAACTGAGCTCTAACAAATGAGGTGCGGATGGAAGAACTTAACCTCTGTAATATACATAGGCCTTACGCGACCCGGTTCCCTTATGAAAGAGACGGAAAACGCAAAAGGAAGGTCATTCTTTCTCCTTCGATATGTAATCCAAGCCGCGGTCCATTTTGGACTTTGATCAAGGGGGTGGTTAAGTGGCTCTTGAACGCACCTGTTTTGCCCGGACACACAGGGCTGTTAGTCGCCCAGAATTGGATTACCACCCATGTCCCCTAGGGCCGCCCACTTTACCCAGAATGCCCAGGGTTGAAATGCAACCTTCCAGGCACCTCAGAACGAGTCAATTTGCTCCTACCTCTTACATGCCAACCCAGGAAAGGTTAACAGGGCAAGACACAATGGTTGGCGTTAGTCAACGTGTTTTGTTGGTGCAAAGCCTTTGAACATTCATGCTAACCCTCCTGCTTCAGCCTGCCAGGTGGCACAGCACAGTGGCAACTGAACAACTTCTGGTGTTTCTCATATGAATGGTTCCCGGTTGTACAGTGAGCAATATAAATGGCTGAGTTTGCCTGCAGGTCTCCAGCTTGACACAGCAGCCAGGTATAACCGGTGTGGAAAACCTGCATTCGAATGCCTCAGATGTACATCCTGATGATTGGCTATTTTGTAGAGCCCCTCCCTGCAGGTGGGCTGATTGCTTATAATTGACCCAGGCCACGCCCCTTCCTTATACACTGCATCCCACACCTGTTTTCTCTCTCCAATTTTAACACACGACTCCAAACATGAATTCAGTTAATGCCAAACTCCTTCATTGTGCATTAAAAAAGTGCCTTATATTGTCTAACTACAATGCAGAACCTATATATTGCACTTATAATATTTGACCTCAGACAACACAAATTATCCTTCGGTCCTTTACGATCTCCAATCCCAGAGCAGGCCTTTATCCCCCTGAGTTCTGCGTTTTGTAGGAATGAATTGCGTTATAACTGATGCTCTTGGGTGGAGTTCTGAGCTAGACATTGTTACAGGAAGTCGCTATGGAGTCCTAAACCGTAATGAGCAACACCAATCAGAGTTTACGTGAAGCTCTCGCCATGCCACTGCTGAACAATCACTGTCAGGCTACACAGAAGGGGCAACCTGAGCCAAAAAAATAACTGAGCGTAAGTGCATTATTTTGGCTTGGGCAGGGGTTGTCTCAGGCCACGCTACGGGCATTGTGATTGGTCACTTGGCCTGTCACTTACTGAGGCCCTGTCTGAAATGTATTTTGAGAAAGAGTCGAAAAATCGTGGAAGTGCAATTGAAATTCTCATGTCATTCCCTCAGTTGTTCAGGGATGTTTAGCATCTCTACAGGTCACGGTCTTTTCGTCTCACATCCTGTCTTCTGAGGTAGCAGCATGGTAGTGGACCACTTACCCACCAACCAATCACCCGAATGTATCCCAGAGCACAGAACCGGCGCCATCATCCAATATGTGCGAACAGCATCTTTCATTCCCCACGTTATCCTCATCCCCGGTGTTAGTGAGGAAGCGGTCCTCCGCAGAAAACGTACACACCGTCAACCCCATGAAACTGGTTTCACATCGTTTATTTCCTGGAACGTCATTGTGGAGACGACTGACATGAACAACATGGAACACAAACCAAAAGGCTGTGGTATAAATGACTACAAGCATTCCATGCAATCAAAGGTGAACAGTATTACTGTGTGTGTGTTTATCAAGCTAAAACTTCAAGAGTAAAGGGGCTTTACTATTCCTACAGCTGAAGGGGAAGGAGCTACCATGCATTGGTCATTTGATGTGTTCAATCTGTTCTCCATTTTTTCCACAATCGTTTTTTTTGTTTAATCTTTGGGAGTCGTTCTTGGCTTTGACCTTTGACCTTCCCTGATTATCATCACACATTTCAGTTAGTGCTCCTTAAATGCACCAAACCGGCTCACCATAATAAAAGCGGATACAGATTCTACAGCGAATTTGCTAAATGCCCCGGGGGACTGATCCGTTTACACAAACCGCTTTCTATATTTATGTCGAAAGGACGGGCGTGGTTGACGTTGAGAGGACGTGTTGACGGTTTGTTTTGGACCAATTCACTCAGAAGCGTCAAATGAGCTCCTTTTCTAGCTGCCGCGTCGTGAGTTGAATGCCTTAACCGCGGACAATCTGCTACGCTACAACGTCAAAGTACGGCAAGGACGAGTAACACAACATGGCCTCCGGTCTCCCTCCCCTCCTCGCGGTGTGGTTGTTATGTGCACGCGTGTGGAGCCGAGCTGCCCGGGGAGACGACGTGGCCGAGAGAGCATTCCAGAGAAATCCACACCGTCCCCAACCGCCCTCCCCGCAACCCCCAAACGCTGATCCCCGCCACGTCGTCGGCCCCCCTGCCAAGGGAAAGTCCCTGAAATCAGAGGGCACCGCTAACGCCATCCAAAGAAATCCACCTCACGCCCGTGGGCACGGCCTGTACCGGCACCGCTTCTCCGGTCACCAGAACCAGCGCTCCCGAAGGACACCCATAGCCCGATTCATTTGACTGCATTTGCATGGGGAGCTGGTGGAAGTCAAAACATTTTGCCCTTGTAGGGCTCCTTTAATACAACATCACGAGAGCGGTGTTTGTGCAGGGGGTTATGGGTAGGCTGTCAGGTCTGTTTTGGCAGCCACCGTTTAAACAAGTCAGTGGCTTCCTGTCCCTTTTCGTGTAACAGGGTCACAGTCTTACGGAGACTGGAGGGACACTTCTCACCATGTCACGGTACCTGCAAAACACATAACACAATCGCTGCACTGTAAATGCACTCACAACCCTATTCATCTGCCTGCATCCAGATATACTGAGCAGCTAAACATGCAGATTGTGTACTCTATGTTGCCCAGACATGTTTATTTGTATTGTTCTTCACGTTATTAGACCTAGCAAAACCCTCACACCAAGTAGAGGTCAGAAAGTAAATGTACTTCTATCTCTAAAAATAAAAAAGTCACCGGAGCTGCTCAACCAGGTGAGTCTTGTTGAGATGCACAGTAATGAGGCCCGGCACGTGGCCGGTGCTGGTACGATCCAGTACGCATGTAACTCAACTGGAGGTCCGGGTGCTAATAGTGTAGCAAGTCACGGAGGAGGACGGGTCACCGTGACCCCCTCGTCCAGCAGTCCGACCGGATCCACAGCAGTGCTGAGTTAACCGGAGAATTAAGAGGCCAACAACCCACTCCTTATTTTAGTACCTCTATGATCTATCGCGTGTGTGTGCTTGCTAATGCATTTGTCAATCGGCGCGTGTCCTTCAGGGACACGGCTTGGATCATAAAAGCAAAGGAGTTTGTCAGACGCCGACTTGGGGATCAACGCCCCGCGGCAAACGGGGAAAATGAAAGCCCTGTGGGTCAGGGTCCACCCATTGGCCCGGCACTGGGGGGCTGTGGGTCAGGGTCCACCCATTGGCCCGGCACTGGGGGGCTGAGGTGTCACTCTCCTCTCCTCTGACTGCTGCTAATAGGCTGCGCACAGCAGGAAGTAGAGAACAGCTGGTGACCTACATCCACTGTATGGGGGGGGGGGGGGTCAACATGAACACAGCAGCCCTGTGGGAGGAGGCAGCATTTGGTTGGATTTTGTCTGGTAATTTGTGTTTGCTCCTGTACAGTCTGGAAATACAATCGGCATTCCCTCCGTATCTAGGATCCCTCCGTTTCCACGGCATATGTCAAGCCACGACGGTCAGAAAACCCCAGGCCAGATGAGCGGAGGCGGTATGAAGACCCAATCCGAGTCAGCGGCAGGGGGACCTGCTCAGAAGCGGGCCATTTTCACAACCCACATGATCTCCTGAGTTGACGCGATGACAATAAATAGGGTTACACTCATATGTGTTTTACACCAAGGGGTGAAACAGAAGGTCAGTTGCCGATTTCAATGATATTCCGTATCAGACAAACAACAGCCGTTATCTGGTGATGCAAATCTGCTTATTCCGCGGAAACATAGGTTGCATGGTAGTAACAGGTCCAAGCACCTTCTCACGTATCATTTAAACCTTCCGTCAGAGTCAAAAGACCCAGAGGGGGGCCAAAGTAAGCCATTAAAGTCCAATTATTTATCTGGCCGGCGAGCAAGGCTGAAAGCTGAGTACGCACTGTGGCATGACGACGGAGCCCAGCTATGAGGAACACTACGAGACAGCGTCGCTACCGGGTCACCCGACATCAGAGTTCCGACCCACTTACAGCTGGGCCAGGGAAAGAAAAACCGCCAGGCTGTTCTCATCGGAAAACATTAGCAGTCTTTATTAATACGCCATAGTTCCATTCAGACCGGAGACTGAACCTAATAGGGGGCCACTCGCTAAACCCAGAGCTCCTGATGGAGATCGGAAGCAGCTGTCACGGGCCAGCCGAGCAGACGGTATGGCGGCGTGATGTCAAACGTCTAACCTACATCACTGTCCCGCCAACCTCACCTCAGGTCTCCAGGGACGGGACAGGTATGGGGTTACATTATGTGAATCTTTAGTTCAGCTGCTGCCCTTAACCAAAGTCCCTTAATAAGTACAGTCGGTATGGAAAGTGAGACGAGGGGCTCAGTTCACTAGTTTGAGTTTGAGTTCTTTAGCTGGATTCTGGAAGGATTTGATGCCGATTGTTCAAAAGACAGTTTGAAGTGTTCGTTTCCTTCGGACGGATCAGTTGAGAACCACATTCTGTGTTGCCCAGATAAAAGCTCTTGAAACAAATCTTTGAATAGGATGTTGACATGCTGAATCATGTCACAGCCCACTAAAATAATTAACTAGAACCTGCCCCGAAATGTTACCTGAGCCCAGTGAATGCCGGGTTTTCCTCAAACGTACTGTGTAGATTTTGGTCGAAGCAGTATGCAAAAAAAAATAATAACATCTAAGAAAATGTGTCCCAAAAACAGCAGAAATGCAAATACTGCATTCCCCGTCCTTCAGCTGTACTTTAAATTAGAGTCAACAAGCCCCTTGGGCAGGATAAATGTTTACCTTTCTTTTCAAACAAATGATCTTGTGCCGAAAACTCAGTTCAGACATACAACAGTATCCATGCTCTTTGGGATGTTGGGCACTTAGCTAAAATATATAGTAACAGAGAGAGTGGGGCTTCTCCAAACTCTCAGGCTTTTAGTGGACTCTTACCATGTTGAGGGACGAACACCGTAAAGAGCCTTACGGGTATCTCTGCCTTAATCAAAAATCAACAAATATCCATCTTTGAGTAACTCACTCAGGAAAGCCGTTTTAGGAGTCTAATATATGTAGCAGGAAGACGAAGGAACAGTTTCTATCTTGGGGGCCGTCACGCCCAGACACATCAAATCAGACCTTGTGTTTCTCTTTCGGAGACAGAAAGAAGGGCTTTGTTTGGACAAACGCTGAACAAGATAAACACACAACAGCATTGAAATCTTTGTGGCAGTTGCATCCATGTAAACATTTTTAGAGTCACACTGTTTCAGGTATAACAAGCTATAACATTTAGTGGGTTGTTTGACTTATGACATTGGACATAGATCCTACGACAGGGATACACAAATAGTATCAGTTGTCGAAATTGTTATCAGGGTGGTCGGCCACAACAAAGTAGCTAAGCCTCACTGGGTGTAGAACGATCTGGTGCTAAAACATGCAGAAATAGCCCATATAATAATTAGTTAAAGAGCATCTACGCCATGTCCTTCAGTACTTTCGTTCCCGGCACAGTAAAACATTTCCACCACTGACACAGTAATGAACAGGTCCAATGCCTGTGAGGTCAGAGGTTATGTATTTTGTTGGTTCAACCGAACAAACAAAAACCATGACAAGTCAACAGAATGTCAGCCTTGTGACAACAACACCTCCTCCTTTCCATCTTCATCTTTTTCCCTGAAGTGAGTCTACATCAGAACAGTTTCTGGACCCAGAACAGACCTTGGACCCAGAGCAGCATGTGCGGCCGGTTTTCAGAGCTCAATTTTGGAGCCGGCACCCCCACCACCAGCCCAGAGATCTTTCCCTTACAGCCACGACCAGATATTCATCTGCTGGACAACAGGAAATGCCTTCATTATTAAGTTTGTGGCCAGAAGCCTTTTCAGAACAAGGACATGTTCTCACACAGTAGCAGACACACTCACAGGCCAACGTGGCCATATGCACACAAACACACCCACACACACACACCCCCCCCCCACACACACACATACACACACACACACACACACACACACACACATAATTAGAAGCATGAACAGACAATACAAAGGAAGAGAGACATTCATCACAGTGGGGTTTTAACCAGAAGGAGAAGAACCAGGAGGAGAGCCATCACACTCCACAGTTTCAACCGGAAGGAGAAGAACCAGGAGGAGAGCCATCACACTCCACAGTTTCAACCGGAAGGAGAAGAACCAGGAGGAGAGCCATCACACTCCACAGTTTCAACCGGAAGGAGAAGAACCAGGAGGAGAGCAATCACACTCCACAGTCGGTGTCGTAGAAATGTGCAAGCATGCTTTTCATGTTGTTAATCAATTTAGATCTCTATTTTTAAGCGCCTGGTTTTGTCTTTGTGAACGGACAGGCATAAGTGGCGTCTAAATTTACTATTTATTGCTCTCACAAATAGCTTTAACAGATGTTACAGAAGATAGACGTGTCGAAAAAATTTCAACATGCACATTTCATGGCCTTGTTTCTCATTCAAACTATTCTTGTCCGGTAATATTTCAACTGTGACACGTAGCTCAGCGGAAACAAGTGTCGTTTATTATCTCTTTTCATCACTCGCCATAGCCAACTAAGAGCCAAAAGGGCTAAATCAAGAAACAAAAAAGCAGCGGACGACAGGAACATTTATTGTACATCCGGGCACATCCCAAGGTTTCCTCCCATACTTCAGTAAATACCCAGCTGAGTACACACACAGTCCCCGTATGTACTTATGAGAAATGCAAGTCACCCCTGGTCAGTTTATGAAGGCCTTGTCCCCTGGAGAAGGATAACTCACTCCTGAGAAGACGCAGACTTGTAAGGACCACGGCCGAATGTTCAATCAAACTGGATCTGGGAGCGATGAAGACCCCGCCAGAGCAACGTTTATGTCATTAGGCCTAATCGTCCAAGAACCACACTATTAATGAGCTTTTAATAAGCTTTCACCCCCCCAGCTCCCTTTAATGGCATGGTAGGCTAAGCTCTAGACTAGTAGGAGATGTGGCTTCTGGATCATGGAATAGTAGACTTAGGTTTTATGTGTATGAGTAGCAGATGGAGGTAGCAGTAGGTAGCAGGAGATGGAGGTTTCAGATGGAGTAATAGACGTTGCTTTTAAATGCAGGAGTGGTTGATGTAGGATTAGTAGAGGCAGGTTTCAGATGTAGGACTAGTAGAGGCAGGTTTCAGATGTAGGATTAGAAGAGGCAGGTTTCGGATGTAGGATTAGTAGAGGCAGGTTTCAGATGTACATTTTCATATTATACCTATGACTTCTCTGGGTTTATTTGGACACATGATGAAAGAGAACAACCATTCAGTTGGACTGAACGGAGCTCTATTTCAGGGTTTTTGGCTTGGACTGAACTGAGCCCTATTTCAGGGTTTTAGGCCTGGACTGAACTGAGCCCTATTTCAGGGTTTTAGGTCTGTTTCATTTCCCTGCTCATTCCAACCTGCAATATTTCACAGGGGCCTGAACACTTTTAACCAAATATTTACTTAGATCTTTGGGGAGCTGAAGGACAATCTACTGTACTCTCAGTAGGACTTGACAAACTTTATTCTATTCTGTGAAAAATATAACCTGAATGCTTGAAGGACGATGTATTTATTCTGGTATTGTTAAAAAAAAGTTTTCAAATCACCTGGTCTCATCCACGATTTCCCTTTTAAATCTGTTATTGGTGTACTAAATTCATTCTAGTGTCTTCTTACACAGTTCTCTCTTACTACAATTAAATAAAAAGTCTACGTTCATATAAAGCAGTTATTACATCTTCCTTGTCATTTCTGGGGTCGATTGGGCCCTTCGTCACACACGTAGGTAACTGTATCTAGAAGGCCATGTTGACCTGGGCAACAAGGCCTTTCATCCGGCCGTCGTGTCTGCCCTGAACCTCCAGGCCATGGTTCCCTAATCCCTCTCAGCCAGAGAACCACACTGGAACCGTACGTTCCTCCAACTAAGAAGAAACAGTGCTATTATGCATTTGTCATTGTTTCATACATCCAACGCTGCTCTGATGATTGGCTGACAAGTTGAATCAGATGTGCTTGTTCTGGGCTTAAACATGTGTAAATGAGAAACACTGCCCCTGAACTGAAACCGGAATATTCTTCTCTGGACTACAAGAGACCCAACCGGCAGCACTATACTGTCATAATGTTATAGTCTTTGTCTCAGTGGTCAGACTAAACTGTGATGAAGTCAGCGGACTGACGGACAGATATGCTAATCTGATGCTAATACAAAGTAGCATCATATTCGCCGCGTAGGAAAAGGTTGCTCATTACATAACGTTATTAACTAGCTTCCACTCCGATAAACCACACGTTGTTCATTGTGTCAGGTCTGCATTTTAGCTTACCTACTTAATCTGCCTTTCCATCCTGTACCAATGGGGCTTAACAGCAGACTTCAACAAAATCTATAGAAAGATTATGTAGGCTCATTTAGAATGGCTCTGTACCATTAAACACTTGGTTCAGGTGCCAAATTAGAAAAGCCCCCGCGTAATGGCAGGGTGGGCTTAACTTTAGACGTGGACCAGCACGACTCAGTGGGCAGAACATGGTTCTTGCAACAATAGCATCGCCGGTTCGATTCCCGGGGCAGCGCTTACACAAAACGTGGACATGCCAGAGATTTCCAGAGAAAAGCATCTGCTAAACATATCATGTCCATTCATCAGAGCCACAGCCCAGGATTCGGCCTGTGTAATAAATAAGTGTTTAAATTATTTATCTCTCTGTGTTGCTCCTTTCTGACTGCTATGTCTGGAAACCCTCTGCAGATAGTACAGGAAACCTCGACTGTAAGTCTTCACTTAGCTTTTTTTAAGCAAACAAACCTGAGTGAACTCAGGTTTTTGCTTGAAAGGTCACTTGCTTGGCAATATCAAAGTCGACCATCTTACATTACATCTCAGCCCACTGAAATCTCTCCGGGGAAAGCTAATCTGAGATTTCAGCAAAAACACACTGAAAACTCTGGTTCTTTTTCTATTCAAAACAGAAGTGGGTTTTGGGCTGATCTTTGTGAGATGGCGTACTCTTGCGTAACGTCAGAAAACGTTGAGCCTTGAGGAAACAGACCACGGAGACGTGTGGGAAAATGGCTATTCGGTTTCGGCGTCAACGGTCTCAAATGACACCCTTTGCCATATCCAATCTTTCACTGGCTACACGGGCCCCCATACTACAGGATTCAATAACAGTGGATAGAACAGAGCTCCCGAAAGCTGATCTCTGCATCGTTGTCTTGGAAAATAAAGCCAAAGAACAGACCGAGGCATCAACTCTCCTGGAACCAAGTCTGGCTGGAAACAATGTAGCATTGACAGGCCTAGCGAGACACCATGGTCATTAGCATCAGGCTTACTGTGTGTTTCTGTCGAAAACCAGGAGGCCTGTAGATTAGGTAGAGGCCTGCATTTCGGTCGCACACCTGTTTTTACACGTCATACACCAGGGAACTCAACGCAACAGTCCCACCCTAGACAACAAACATGGCAGCAAGGTAGGTGATAAGACAACCGCACGGCAGATTGCAGTGGAGACTGCAAAATCCAAAATGGTAATGAATGAGCATGCAATGCCAACGCGAATGTAATGTCAATTTACGTCTGCATGCTGAATAATGATATTAGGCTTAATTAATACTGTCAAGTCAACTGTTGTAGCCACTGAAGAACTGAGCCTGTGCTTTTAAAGGCTTCACCTGAGGAGCAAAATTAAGCCATAATGTCACCGGCATGAGGCAATATTTATCTGTGCAACAGCGAACACAACAACCAGGGCAAATGCTTCTCTGAAATGCAGCGGAGTGTAAACCAACCAGACGACTGTAAAAGGACAGCACACTTCGTTTGATCCAGGAATGAAAGAAACGAGGCCCAGTAGTGAAAGAGATCCTCGCACAGCCTTAAATGTTTAATGTATTACACATTGCTGGTCGGGACCCCACGACCAAACCACAGACACAGGGGCCAGGTGGTCTAAAGCCAAACCACAATTCTCAGAGACCAGCGACACAACGTGGGGAAAGCTAACGAATACAGGCCACTGTGGTGGTGGTGGTGGTGGTACGCCATGACTCGGGTCGGGAGACGCCTCACCTTGACTGAGACCTGTTGCTGCAAGCAGTGTTGAGCCAAGACCAGTGTGGCCATTTAGATATGTCCTTCCCAGCTCCAGTCCAACATTGTCTGGTCGCATCCTCATATGTTATTCAACAAGTGAACCGTGTGTGTTTCAGGGGGCCCTGGGCGACAGGGATCGAGAAATGAAAATAATCATTGGCGTGCTTGCATATAGATGCCCTTGAGATCGGCCCTCCTTCCAGGACACACCTGATTCCATGGCTTCAGTTTCTATAGGCATGGCAACATTGCAGTTATGAGTCACAAGGATTGCCCAGGTTCTGGTGGGCTAACCTGAGGAGTCACTCTGCGTCTATGAGTCATGAGGCCGACGTTTTCCCTGGTATTCTCCGATCCCCATTAGAGAACGATTACGGCATGATCAATTGCTTGGAAACTGAGTTGATGTATGTGACTCATTTGATTAGTCCGCCTGCAGTATATTGCTGGGGCAGGCTCTGTGAAGAAGCACATGGACATCGCCAACAATAGCTTGGTACCCCCTCCCGCCCCCTCACCCTAATCACAACATCAGTCCGTCAACAAAAGCAATAAAATACACTTGAACCACGACCCTTACAATCACATCCTCCAATAATTTGACCGTGACGGTGCGAAGTGTACGGTTACACAATTACAGTAAGGGATTTTCTCCCGTCGAACCGGCCTTCCCTACGGAGACATCAAGCATTCCAGTCATGCCGGAATTCCTCGGCAAAGCACACGAAAAAAGGTAACTGCCGACGTAGGCACGACTGCCGCTTCGTATCAGTTTCCCCAAAGAACTGTGCGTGGCATTCCTCCGGCATTCACTGAGAAAGCGAAGCGGTAAACATGTGTGAATGACAGACAAATGGGAATCTCTGATAAGCACGCTTACCTGTAGCTACAATTGCGGCATCAGATGCACGGGTCGACAGATCGTTTGAGTAGCTGCTTTCCAATCCCAGTACTGCAGAGATGACGAGTCCACGTAGCAATAGAAGCACGGCTTGGTAGAAGAAACTCATCGTGAGGGAAGCCACTAATTATTTTCCGCGTGACGAGAGAATAAATCAGATAATAATGGCTATCCCAAAATAGAAGGCTTTATCCGAGGTATCCGCCGGGCGCCAAGACTACGTTGAGAATTGCGTTTTGGGCAGAAACATTCGAATGTGTTGAGTCACAAGAATGGAACGTCAGACACAACAATTATTAGATAAAAATGCACCAACTTTAAAAACCCGCAGTGTTTAGATAAATATAATGTCATATGAATAGAATAAAATACATGATCCAATGGGTATATGGGTGTAATAAAGACAATGAATAGGTTAGACCTGTCTAAAAAATATACCTAATTCAAGTGTTCGAAACGTGAAATTAGGATAGGCCTAGAGGACTTAAAAACTCCATCCGAAAATGATACTCCAGTGCGTGGCATTTCAAGAAGTAGCTCAGGCTAGACGTCAAGCGATTTCCTTCAAACGCTAGCCAGGCTTTTGAATTCAGACCTCACAAAACGACTGAAATGTTGGTTATATGAGATAAACCGGTAGCATAGAATACTTCGTTAAAGTAAACTTCAAAAGAAAAAAGTGCAAATCGCTAGAAGTATGGAATCTTCCTTGTGAACAAAAAACACGATCAAATAAATAGACTATAGCTCTCTACCAGGAAAACAAGCTGTTTATCCAACGCGGTTTAAAGTGCAATGTAGCAGATCTTCATCATTGAATAAATACAAAAGTCTCTGTACTTCCACATACAGTATGCACACATTGGGCTTGCTTTCAGCATATTGAACACGCAGTCAGAGGTCCGCCTCCTCAAATTTAAGTAGCAAATCCACTCTGCAAAAAAAAGGAATTCATCTCATTAATGTCTCTATTCCTTGAAGTTCCACAACCGCGTCAGCTCGACACACGTTCACTGCGACGTTCGCCTACTTCTATATAGGCTATTGAAAAGTTAATGTCAGGTTTTCATATCCTTGTTTGACAGCATCTGAGTGCCTCCTTCTCTTGGCGTCTCAACTGCTTGCCGGCTGATGTAGAACTAAAGCCATGGGGCGGAAGTCGGTATGCAAATCACTTGACATCAGCAAACGTATTTTCTGTCTCCTGCGTGGGGGGACGCTGGCGGGAAGGTGTTACATTGTAACAACTTGTTTGTTTTGTGGGAGGTCGCGTGTGGGAGCAACACTAAAACGTGTTCTAGCTCAAGTGTGAAACCCATCCAGCAGACACAGGAAAATGTGCTTTAACAATTAAACTTCCCTCAGAGGACCCGCCTGTCGTTATGTTGAGCCTCAATCCGAAGCCATGGAATTCTCCTCAGAAACTTCGAGGGTGTTTTCTAGTCTCCATGGGGTGACGCGGATGCTTTTCGCTCTATTGTTCTCCACTTCCCCATAGCGCGACACCTACGGAATCATTCAAGTTTTCTTCCGTGCGGAGTGCTGCTATTGGTCAGCCTTTCCCAACATGGCAGAGCGTGATTGGGCGATCCACACAGCCCTTTGTCACTTTCGAACGTGCGTTGCGCGGGGAAATCAATGAGCAGCATTTCTCAGGCTGTAGGATATCAACATGTTTGAAGAATGTTGATATCTAATTTTTGGGGGGAGGGTAATGGGCAGGGGCAATGACTTATAACAACCCGTATACTTGTTTATTGACGATAAAATGTTAGGGTAGCCCATGGTAGCTGGTTTGCGCTATTTATTTATTTAAGTTGGGGAGTGTTGGGATAGTAATTGACAAGTCGCTGGTTCTGATCCCAGAGCAACGAGGTGAAAAACCAGTTCGTTTTATCTCTGAGCAACACAGTTAACATAATAGCTGACAGGTTCTGGTAGTAAATAAGAATGTGTTTTTGGCATTCATACCTGCTACAACGGTCAAAAAATGTGTTCATGGTGGAAAATGTTAACATGGCTCATATCCTAGGCAAATGATAATTGTCCACTTGTCCCCATTGAGCTGTTGCTGCTTACTTGTAATCACCATTACATGTCTGCATACAGGCTCCTGTAATTCAGAATAGTTGCATATTGAATCCTGGTTACATGTTATGGTTTAACTAGTAAATCATGGTTAGCCAGGTCATTCTTTTTTAAACGCAGGGGCAGGTTTTCTGTCCCAGTCTACTCATGTGGTACATGGACAATCAAAGGAATACAGCCAGTAGGCTGTTACTGCATCTGTACAATTACAATCAACTGCGCTCGCCAATTTTATATGAACGCTCAGCGTGCCAGAGAGTGAGACCGGCAACCTGGTGAGTGCCGTCCATACGAAATCTTACAACAACAGGCACGTCGCCCCTGCGGCACGCCGTTCAACCACAGGTGGCGCTGTTGCGCGAAGCCGGCGCTGGCGGTGCATGGAGGATCACGGAGAGGGGGGGGGCGCAGGATTGTCCGTGCGAGTGAGGATGCTGGACAAACAGGTGCCGGATGTAGCAGACATGACAAAGCTGCAGGGACCAGTATGAGGCAAGAAACAGAGAACGGGCAGGGAGAATGAAAGGAGAGAATAAGGAAAGAATGAGAGAGAGTGCATCAAGAAGCAAAAATCAGAGAAGCAAAACGGACATGGGGGTGGCAGCCAACGCAAAAGGCACAGCAGATACTAAGGGGGGCTGGGGGGGTGGATAGTGTGCCCCCCGCTCTGCGTTGCTACCTGTCAATTACTGAGTACGCCTGCATGCCTCCCCCTGCTCAATTCTCTGGTGAGCTGCCAAAATAGAGCATACCACGTCTAAATACCTGCCCCATCCAATAAGGCCGACATTTAATCATGATGCACGATGGCGCATGCACGATGGAGCCGCGACTGCGGAAAGCTGTCGAACAAAGACTTGTTTGTCCAGCTTTTATGGTCTACTACAGAGGCAAAGTTGGAATTAAAGACACAAACCCCTGCATATAGGTTGGCAGACAGGATTTTAATTTAATACGCACTGGGAAACTAAACTTAATAATCCATGCTGTGTTAAGACTGACACATTTAGCCATAATCAAAGTCACTGACACGGAAAGTGGAAATTAACTTTATAAATAAAACATAATCTAGGATGATACATTTGACAATTCACATTTAAAAAAAAAATGGGTACAGGGATCGACATTAAGGCAAGCCAAATACCAATAGATCAATAATGCAATTATTCAATAAACCCATCAAAATAAAAAATATGTACGGTATCTACTACTGAGACAAGTGTTTACAGTGTAGCAATGCATATCTTATTATTATATATTGCATGTTATAAACTAACATTAGACTATTATTTTAAGAATGATTAATTAACACTAAGAGTAACTGAGTTAATTGTTGTGAGGAAAAAGAACACAGCAGCTTCAGATCTGCTCCTAACAAAGGATCATTATTGCAAGGAGTGCTCCGTTAATAAGTTCATTTTAACACCCGATTTAAACACTTTCAGTGTTCATTCAACACCGAGACATTTAACACGTTGGTCGTACTCCGGCGAATCACCCTCACACCGCCCCCCCCAAAAACAACCCAATACAATTCTGTTTCATGCGGCCCATCTCTTCAAGTGGATCCCATATTGGGGTGTGTGTCATCTCAGGTGACCTAACCCCCCCGTACATGGGTTTGCTTAGCTTATTCCAGGGCTATACTGATAATAATGTGATACATGGTGATACGTATTTCTGTAAGTGCATGCAAAGTAACCTGAGGCTTTGACCCAGTGGTGTATGGCGGCATAGATATACAAGGCTTTAGGGCTTGAAAAGGGTCCCTTGTTTGTTACCGCCATTTCATATTCCACACACAGTCTCGTTGGCATCTCTGACTGACAGACGATCGCTGACGTTGGCATGGAAACAGCTTGGTGGCCAAGGCAATTTTTCACATCTCCTCTGGTGCACAAAAAACCCACAGAGGTCCTCAGATGACGGTGGCGAACAGAAAGATCTGGATGAGGGGCATGACCTTCAGGGTTGAAAGGTCAGCGAGGACGGCCTGCGGTCACATAGGTGGCGGAAGAGAATGCAATAGTCAGCAGCCATTTTGTCAAAACGCGAACACACTCCAAGTAGAATTTTCCCCAAATCACTTTAGAGCTGCAGGTTGCAGGCATTATGCCCCCACCCACCCCCAAGACCCTCTGGGATGTGGGATAGCATTTAGGCTCCTATCATGTTTACAGCGAGAGTCTAACATATCAGTTCCTCTGCTTGAGCTCTAAAAATAAGGAGCCATGTTTTGATACCTTCTCGAGTGGCCAGGGCGGTAAATGAGCAAGCAAATACTGTGGGCTCGCACCTTAGCATCAAGTTAACCTGACGCCCGTGCGTCACACTCAGGATTACCCCCCCCAGGGAGGGACGGGGGTGTCAGTCCGCTGCCCTGGGAAGACAGTACAGGGGCTGGGATACGAGGCCGGGACTCTCATGTCAAAGGCATTTGGGATAATTGCATTGAGAGGAGAAATGACTGGCATGCGGAGCGTGGTTCATGGTCCGCACAGATCATGATTTTATTATTCAGAAGCAGAGATTATCTGGAGGCCATTTAGGGGGGGTCCAGAAGATGAACAGAGCCAAAATGTAACGCAACACTTTTGGCTCTATGCCGCACAAGTTGGAAATGAAACAAGTGCAGATTCTCAGATTTACTTTTGAGTATAAGTGTACGTCAACTAAATAAAATTAAAAAAATTGTCATTTCTAGTGGAACCAGTATGTACAAATACCCTAAACTAAAATCTGTAATTTAACCTCATGAAATTCTAATCCAGATTTTAGGAGTATGGAGCAAATACAAGAAAATAAAAAACAAATATATAAGTTTCTTAACATTTAAAAATGGATTGACCATTGACCATTCAGGGAGCACAATATTGGCTTCCTCTTACTGCAAGACACAGCACATCTGTTTAACTTGTCATCAAAAACAAAAGAAGTAGATACTGCATGCAGTTATTGGGTTTAACTATAGCCACACAGATAACTACTGCCTGATAAATAAATGGGGTTCAGTTCCTTGGTTGTGTATTTTCATGTGTCGTTATATCATACACTGCTGTCAACCTTGTAGTGTATGACTGAAGTTATGTTGTTGCAGCTTAAGAACATGGTGTAGCCATGACCCAGTCATAACCCAGGTTTCAGACGTTCCTGTATGTAGAACATTTCTGGCTGTGAACTCAGCCATCCACGCGTGACCACAGCGCACCTAGTGATGATTGACGACCATTTAAACACAAATGCATCTACAATGCAAGCGACTTCAGAAATCACCGGACGGACATTTTTATAAAAGAAGGCAAGCCCCCTTGAATGTGTTGCTCACCACAGGTGGTAAAACCCTGATATTAATGCTAAATACGTATGCTTAATTTGCTCCCACTGCAAAAACAAAAATGCATTTGACCACAACCAACAGATTACCTGCCTGTAACTACCCCCTACCTCGTTTTCTTTCTCTCATGCACAGACACACACACACACACACACACGCGATCTGTGTGTACAGCACAATAATAATGACCCTTGCACATTTCGGGGGTTGTGGCAGGGTGTCGGGGCACAGGGGGGTTTGAAATGACCAGCCAGCATTTTTAGGGAATGTGCACGCAGGCGACTGGATTACGGGCGCTGGCCCAGACTCAGGGGCTATTTCAGTCACCCATGGCCAGAAAGGACAGTAGTGTGTGTGCGTGCGTGCGACGCCTGCGTGTGGTCCTGCGGGGGGGGGGTGGCGGTGAGGGGACGAGACGAGACCTGGACCTGAAAGCAACCTACCTCAGCTGAGGCCAACGACGTCACCTCCATCAGGTTCTCCGCCCGGAAGGCAAAGACTGCCGCCGCCAGGACTGGGGGAACAGATGGGGGGAGGAGCAGACGGTGGTGGGAGGACAGACGGGGGTGGGGGGCAGACTGAGGATCAGACGGGTGTGGGGGGGCTACACCCTCAGCGCTCTATATTCACTTAAACATCAGTGCAGCCATTTGTTAAAACCACTGAGCATCAACGGCCGATTACGCGACCCCGGCTGAATCTTGTGTTGTTAGCGTCGCGCGATGACCGCCGTACCTGCGACGATCTCCAGCGAATCGTACCCCAGGATCCGGTCCCACAGCAGAAGGAGCTGGTCGGTGGACAGGTAGCCGGAAAACGCCCTCACCATCCACTTGAAGGCGACGCGCAACCTGGGGGCGCGTTCACATATGCACTTTGGACACTGTCGCGCCACATTTGATGTTTTAGTCATTGAGCCGACACCCTCATCCAGAAGAGCACACACACACACACGACCTAGACATGTGACTGGGTTCATTCACTACCTGTAGGTCTTCTGAATCCATTTCAGTTCCAGGGTGAAGAGGGAAGGAATAACCAAATAGAACACTGGGGACCTTCATGCTTCCATGCATCTAATTATGAATCCAAAAGGGCGGCATATTTGCACATTTTCATTTTATGTCTGAATAAAATAAATTCAATCCCACATATTTTGGGATTTAGTAGAGAACTTTACTACTGTACACAAGTTCCTGCACAGCATGTTATCGGTCCCATTTTACGGCGTTACACCACTTCAAAGGCAAAGACGCTGTGTGTTCAGACCTCCAGTCCTGAGGAACCTTCCCACAAAGTACAGAAAAACCTGTTTGCCTCTTGGCACCTCCGAGTTCCAAATGTCAGTAAAATGGGACCCGAGGTCATAAAACGCGATCGTATACATTCTACTGTCATGTTAAGATCTGTTCAATGGCTCATAAAGACCTGAATGTATTGATGTGAGTTTTGGTTGGGCTGAGTGCTTATCAGATTGACACATTCACAATGTGCGCTCACAACACTTGCCTTTAATCCTGTTGATTAGATTACAGTGTTGTGTCGATCTGTTATCTCCAGCAAAGCGGAATTTGAAGTTAATGTATATCGGGGGGAACTTTACGTTTCTCCTTTTATAACAGGTGTAAAGTCCAGAATCGTAAAGTTTTATTCAGTATTGGACTGTAGAGTATATTTTGTGTTGTTAGATCCCTGGATTTGATTGAACACACATTCTAAGGTTTGAGGTCTCATGGTGTAATCAAGGTGTAATCAAGGTGTAATCAAGGTGTAATCACGGTGTTATCACGGTGTAATCACAGTGTAATCACGGTGTAATCACGGTGTAATCACGGTGTAATCACGGTGTAACCTCCGATCGAAGCGAGAGGAGTGGGTCAAGAATGTAGATACTTAATAGTATCACTAAACTATCCTTTAGGCGTGCTACACACACATATACTGGACTAATCCCCTGTCTGAGATATATTGGACTAATCTCCTGTCTGAGATTTACTGGACTAATCCCCTGTCTGAGATTTACTGGACTAATCCCCTGTCTGAGATTAACTGGACTAATTCTCGGTCAGAGATATACTGGACTAATCCCCCATCTAAGGTGTCAGCCCCCCCTCCCCCCCCCAATTATCAAGTTAAATGAAACACAGTTCATTCAACTTGATAACTGTGAACTCACTACACGTGTTCAGGTGTAGCCTGTGGGTGGGGACCATGTCTCTGAGCCCAGTGTCTCTGAGTTCAGGATCCCATCTATGTGCTTGTAATCCTGCCAATCACACTGGTTTCCTTCCAGCTTATATTATTTAGTCAATATTTTGAGTCCTGTTGTTACTCCCTGTATTACGCCCTGTTTTCAAAGTTGTCCGCCGTTTGGGCATCTCGTATTACTGAGCACAACCGCATGACGTGAAGACTTTCCTAAGACATAAAGTCATGTGTTTGCAGCATCTGACCACTAGATGGAGGAATTGTTTGAAATATTTCAGTGCAACAGAGACGTGGTTTTGAGTCTTGTGGCGTGTGTGTGTGTGTGTGTGTGTGTGTGTGT
>JACXGJ010007574.1:0-30064 GCA_016801105.1 Esox niger | reverse complement strand
TTCATAAAATCCTATGCGCAAAGATTTCCACTGACCATTTTACAGAAACAAATTCAGTTAAAAGCGCGAATGTAAAGGTGGATAACAGAATTACAAAAACATATTTCAGCAATGTGACTAATATATCAACTCTGAATTAAGATTCAAAGATGTATTCAGAATGAATCAGGTGCCAGCTTTAGTCATCTAAGTGGCATTCATTTGAATAAATGCAGTCTATATATGCTTTTTTTCTTTCACACCAGATTTGATGTGCTCCTATGAAATGTACATGATGGTGCTCAAGGTTCCTTTTCTCTGGAAATGTTTCTCAGCAGTGGGAGAGTTGTTTAGAGTTTTCAGACAGGAATACTGACTGTGTGGTGTGTTGGCAGTGGAAGATCTCAGCAGCTACCTGACCCTCACATTCCTCTACAGGGGAACTTTGCTAGTCTAACGGCTGTGTCACAACCACAGACAGCTTCATAACACAGATTACTCACCCACTGAGGGAATGCTTTGAAAGACAGAAATGACAGACACCAGCTTCTTTATTAAATGCCATTTATAGAAATACATAAGTCATGTCACAAGTGTAAAAATTATCAAATAAAATGTTCAACTGAAAAGCCTTATTTTAAGTGGGGAACAAATACGTTTAAATTCTAGTCTCTACAGACTATCTTGGCTCGGCAGGAGATTTCGAGATACAGTACACATCAATTCATCCATATATTAAAATGTGTCCTGATTAGTTATGGGGGGTGGCGCCCCTGTAACTCTGACCCTGCCCAGCTGTCATCTAGAATAGGCCTGTATGCCCACACAGTAAAAGATATAGCAGCCCTCCCTCCCTCATCATCATACCAACTCCCTCAGTTACACCAGTGCTGACAATCTCATTACACTGTGTTTGAGCCAGAGAAAGAGAGTAGATATAGAGCATTAGTGTTTGTCAGAAAAATGTATGCATTCTGCCATCTTGGGAATCTTTTACTGAAGCAAATGTAGATATTTTCAAAACAATGTAATTTAGATAAATGAGCAGTGTTATTTACCATCTGTGAAATCTCTTTTTTAAAAGGCTGCCAAATATACTGACTAAATTAAACCAGATTGGCAATATATGAACATATTATAGTATTAAGTTTGGACAACCTTTCTGTTTCATTACAGAACCAACCCAGTTTGTTTTGCTAGTTACACCAGACTTTTTATCTTTTTTACAAAAGGTTGTATAAACAATATTGCCACATGCCTAATTCATATCAATTATCATTTTAGGAAAACTGCTCAGGCAATTGGCAAAATAAAAAAGCAACAGAGGTCAATTGTTGTGATGGGGGAAAACTGAGAATGGGGGAATGACATAATGACTCCCCAATAATGCCTTAAACAACAGAGTGAAATAATAATAATAATAATAATAAATATATATATAGAATACAAATATTCTAAAAGATACATCCTTCATGCAGTAAGGAACTATGTAATATGGGGAGGGAGGGGGGCATTTAATTACAGCAAGACTAAAACTGCAATCTAGTCATTAACACTTTAACAGAGCCTGGGAAAAGACTCATAGATGTTATCACTGTAAGAGGAGTTTCTAACATGTATTGAGTCAGGCTGTTAATAGCAATGTAATCAAAGTATCGAAGTAATTTTTTTGCCATTTGATGCAAAATGTTTTTTGGGTTGTAGTGTGTAGTGCACAATTAAAAACAAATAAACAAAATGCCTGAGCACCATTCCTAACCCACCTGTTCTCTACCATGGCATTCCAGCACATGGGTTTGACACTCTACAGTAGCTATGTTGGTCCATTGTATATAAAACAATGTGTAGGCAGCTTGCTTAGAATTCAACCCCCCACTTATATCGATCCATACTGTATATCTAATATTATCTGCCATTCGATAAGGATAATCAAAAAATTTGCAAAAAACTGTTGCAAAAATCTCAGGTAAGCTAAATTCCAGAATGTCGACTATATTGCATTTTGGTAATGATTTAATCATCTGAAATAATATATGTATTTCCCCAAAAAACAACTGTCAAATTAGACTCCTTCCCCTCGCAAGAACAGCCCTGAACACATCCTATATTTTGAATGAGATTGGAGAACAGAATCTGTATGACCCCCTACAGAATCTTTTCAGATCCTTAAGATCCATTGCTCTGAACTTGTGGATTGCCTCCTTATATTCAAAGATTGTTAATGGCATTTCATTTCGGAGACTTAGCTGGTTATTGCAATATGAATTTGAAGTTAAGCAAACATTTATCTGTGTGTTTCAATGTGTGCTTAGGGAAAAGTGTCAGCCTTTTGGGACAGGCATGGAGAAACAGTGGAAGCCACGTCATATGGCTGTAGAATCACAAGGGGTACTAAAAGCTGTGGGGCACTTGTCTTCAAGTGGACTGCCTCAGTGCCTGTGTTGTTTCAGACTTAAATCTTTTCCAAACTAATCCCCAAATCAGCCCATTGCATTTCTAAAGGCATAATATTCACGGCACATTTCTTGCTGTAATCAGAAATTACTTGACTTGCTGACTTACGAACTATAATGACCAATGGCTCACCTATCCTTTGACCACTTTCAGTAAATTTATCATGACCACCAGAACAAGCATAAAAGGATCCC
Source organism: Esox niger (assembly GCA_016801105.1). Lineage (NCBI taxonomy): Eukaryota > Metazoa > Chordata > Actinopteri > Esociformes > Esocidae > Esox > Esox niger. The sequence goes on along the minus strand of JACXGJ010007574.1, from coordinate 27,437 downwards.
CCTCCCTCTCCCTCTCTCCCTCTCTCCCTCTTTTCCTTTTAGATCTTCTCAAGTGCTGTCAGATTGGATTGGCAGCATCTGTGGAATTCAATCTTCAGGTCTCCCCAAGTTGCCTTGGCTGTGTGCTTTGGGTCACTGTAGTGCTAAAGAAAGAACCTCTGACACAGAGTTCCAGTGCAGCATCATCCAATACCATCCGCAGCAGATTTCAACAGTAGACTTTCAGAGGCACAAACTACAAGCTGGCCTTGAAAACAGGATGGCCACAGTTACAGTTTGCAAAAAAAGTATTAAAAAGATCCTGCAGAGTCATAGAAAAAGGTCTTACAGACAGATGTGTCAAAGATAAACATGTACCGGAGGGATGGTAAGAGAAAATTGTGAAGAAAAAGGGAACTGTCCACAGGACACAGAGTAACATCACCCCCTTAGTAAAACACAGCAAAGGGGGTGTTATGGCTTAGGCAAATATGGCTGCACCTGGAACTGTCTCACTTGTCTTCATTAATTCTATAACTGCTGATGGCAGGAGCAGAATACAGTTTGAACACTCATTATAAATAAATCTTGTACACCTCCACCACACTGCCCAAGCAACTAGGGAGTTTGTCAGTGCCGAAAAAGGGAACATCATTGTCCCTAGATGTATAGCCCTTTTACTTACGGAGGATGACATTTTAAGGCAAAAATGTATCTGTCTGTGAAATAGTAAAACAATGTATAAACAAAGTGCTCCTAAATTGGAAAACAAATACATACACCCACACATAAATACTTTCAAAAACCTTTTTTTATCTGAAATACAGTGTAGTTTGTTGGGATTTGTGTCAAGCACATTAAGGCAGATGCTCGAATGTTAAAAAAAAAAATTAAAAAAATCAATGCTGAAAATGTAGCCTTTTATCTAAACAAATGCCCTGGTACTTCTATAAGAAAACCCTATCTATATGTTTAATGTACAGAGATTGTCTTGTATATTGCTTCACGATAAGAGCTTGACATCCAGATTCCTGTAAATATTTTAAAATGAAATTATTTAACTCAGTGTTAAAAATTATAATGTCGAAGTCTACAAGTTAAGTAAAGATATGAACATATCTGAAGACATCAACCTAAACTTGATGAATTTTGTGTTGACTATGTTTCTTAAAATGAAAGCAGCATCCATCTACACAAGAAGGGACTGTTGGGATCTTAGGGTCTGTCTGGCAAGCATAAGCCTTATGACAGGTTTTCTGTCAATGATTCATCAGAAGGAAGAGAAATAGCAGCCTGTTTGGAGAACAAAGCCTTGTCTACTTAAGTTGACAATGTAGACATAGATCAAAGCACAGCACTGTGAACGACACACCACACACCACACACACCACACACACCACACACACCACACACACACAGTATCATACATTTAAGGTGTGTGTATTTTATATTTGTGCTGTCCTCCTGATTTACTTGAATTGAACAGTGATCAAGGTAATTGAATACACTTTCCAGAAAATATATAGCAACATTTAATTGTTTACCAATATGACAAAGATTCCATTTTGGTTCTTCCATTCAGGTCAATGAGCAGTTACTATTGCTATTTCTCAATGTTTCAAAGAACGCTTTTACAGTATGTATGGTATACCAAGATATTGCACAATACTAAAGTCCAAGCAATAGATGTCCCCTAATATTATGCTCCGGACAATTACAGCTGGTTTTTCCAGTCCAGTTACCCCCGAAACTGATCTGGTTTTACAAGTGACTAGTTTCCTCGGCATCCAGTTTCAGAGGTGGCAGAACTAGAAAAAGGGGTTGCGGTGAAACAAATCCTTAAGTCAATATACCCATACAAGACCTTTCTGATAACGTGGCCTCAACCTGTTACATGCCCAGTATCAGCCCATGTTGTGCTGCTTTCCACATCTCACATACCAAAATATCAGTGTGTTATCTAACCTGGATTTGGTCAACCTCAAGATGAGCTTTTGAGGCACGTTTGGTTGTTGCTTGACCTGAACCTATAGTGGACCACGATATGGAGCCCTGGTTCAGCTTTTGCCCATTTTGCCCAGCACTACAAAACTACATCTAGCTGATGACTGATGAGTGTTGAGTACCAGCAGCCCATGCCAGCCGAACAGCCCACATCCTACAGACCTACTCCCATCTGCCCATCTCCTTCCTGATCCAATGATTTATGCCAGTAATCTCACTGTGAGTGGAAAGATTGAGCAAGTGACAATTTCCTTTTGTCAAGCATTTATACACACTAAAAACAAAAACGGTTTGGGGGAACCTAAAAACAAAAATCTCACAAAAATCGAAAACTGTGGGGGAACCACTTTAATATCTTCAATGAAAAACATCAAAGGATACTGCAAGAACTATTTGTACTTTTTACTCAACCTGACTGCTAAACATTTTTATTATAGAGGTCCCCCACAATTTCAATGTGAAGAATCCTTCAAGAACCTTTTGTTTTTAGAGTGACGTACAAGGTCATTTTCAGTGTTCTTTTATTCAAAACAGCCCTCTCCTAACGATTTTTCTGCTCTCCTCTGAACCCCATGTGCCCTCGTGTGCATACATGAGACCCTGCTCAGCATTGTGTTTTTTCAGTGATCTGGCCCTGTGCACTCATGCAGATCAACACACAGGCAGGAGACCTGAGAATTCCAATGGAATGTGTCGGGAATGAGGAAGCCTGCCCTCGGCGAGAAAGAATGCATAGTAGAGGTAGAACCAGGGTGAGGATGCAAGCTGTTAACCTGATAAAGGCCTCTCATCTGAAACAACTCCATACATAGGAAATGGGTGTGTGATGCAGAGTGGCACATTTATCCGTACACCACACCATCTATCATAATACCGAAATGTGTAATTGAAGTATACAGACATCTGTTGAATGATGACTTTTTCTGACTTATGATTTGGTTAGAATCGTATAAATGACGTTTACTGATTACTTTAATACAGTCAGACAACAGTGAAAACGCACAACTAAGGAAGGAAGTTTCTGCTATTCGTTTAGCGTTTGTTTAACCACTGATATTCACTTATTTATTTGGAATTGGACTTTCCGACTTACCTCTAAGACTTGAACATAACTTGAAGGGAACCATCCCCGGATTCCATCCAACTCTCCTTCCCACCAGCCGCCCGGCAACGGCTGAACTATCTTTATGATTTCTCCCACTTTGAAAGTCAAACCCTGCTGATGTTGCTCCCCGCTGAAGGAGTATAAACTTTTGCAATAAGATCCAGACATCGTCATCTTGTTTGGTAGCCTACTGCGTCGGATCCGCGTCTTGATTCGCACAGACTGATCCCCCTCCTCGAGAAATACTTTGAGTGTAATTTCTTGTCAAACGTGTATGCTATTGATGATTAACCTGGTTCCCGCATTCATTTAAAAAATCGAACATTTTGCGAACCAAGATACATTAGCCTACTTCTTAAATTAATAAAAAAGTAGCACTGGTCAACTGCGAAGATGCGCTCCGTATGCGCGTGTATACCGACCTTCTATGCCAGTGTGAAATGGAGTGCATTCATTCATCAGAAGCTGTCGCAAACGTTTCTTAAACTACAGCAAAAGGAACGAAACAGGGAAGGCCTTATAGAACCATAAAATGTCCAGTAGAAACTCTATGTGCAACACTGAACGATTTGGATAAATGAGTAGCCTAGCCTACACCCACTTCCTTTCATAAAGTCCATACGCTCCTTAAATTCCTCTTGCGCATTGCTATGACATAAGTCGGTACTCTCATCCTTGTTGCATGCATAGAGTATATTAGAGGGCTTGTGGTTATACGACTTACCCATTATATCGTCTGCGAGTGTACGTGTTACACGAGAGAGGGCTTTGAAAGTAATCAATTGGGTGTATACTTCATTGCCAGACTTCTCACTGTATTTCTAATCTAACTATTTTAACCATTCAAGTCAACGAGAAGCAGCTTCTCGTTTACAATGACGCCCTGACAGAAGGCAAGAGGGACTGGAAAATAAATGATCTACAAGTGTAGGTCAACATATTACAGTCCCAGTAGCACCAAAATGCATGCGTGCGTCTCGTACAGAGAAAAAAAATGCTTTCATCCGTTTGTGTCTAGAGATGCTGATGACGGCTTTAATGATAGTTGGAAATCTGTATAACAATTGATTCTACAATTAAGTACAAATTCAATCTATGTAATGACTTAGCTCGAAAATAATGGTAGAAAACAATCTGGAAATGAAATATTTATTCAGAATAGACAAAAGACCTCAAGGTGGCGACAAAACACTTCATTTGAATAATACACATAAACACAAATGTCCTATTTTTCCAAAGGGTATTATATCATTGACCCAAAGATAAAGCCATTAAATTAGTCTAATGAAACAGTCTAATGAAACAGGTTATAAAGCGATCAAGACGAGCATGCAAAGTTTTATATAACTCATTCCCGTAATTTGTTGAGTCTTCTGAGTCATACAGTAATTTCCCTCGTCGTCATGGTTCTTTGCTCTGTTGAGAAAAAGGTTTTGATATAATTTATTTCCTTTTGAATGCTATGGCACTTGAGAAACTTGTTTCAGGATAGACATAATTTCCTATATACTTTTGAACTCATATCCCTGCTCTTGGCTTTCATCTTGTTGATCTGGGACTCAGCGCTGTCAGCCCTCTCTTCCGCCTCCTCCAGGTCATGCTGCACCTTTCGGCACTTAGTCAGGTTCATGTTAGCCTGCTCTTCCTGTGGAGGGATTCAAAATCACATGGTTCACATCTTGTTTATATGACAACCAACAGTTCTGAGATGGGTTAGAGTGGACACTGGCCCACAACGAAATTGACCTCAAACTCTACACCCCACTTATGGAGATCTAAGAAAATTGAATTTTCTTAGGCGATTTGGTGAACCTTACAAATTGCCCATCTGAGGACATAGTGAAGCTATTACCAAATTGTTTACACCTGTCAAATCCTCTCGGATCTCCACAAGTGAATTGGGTGTAGGTCTTTGTGGTTCAGGCAATATAAAACATGTTCTTACAGCTTCCTCAGCATGTCGTTTGTAAGCCTTTACTTTGAGCTGCAGCTTATCCACCAGGTCCTGCAGTCTGAGGACATTCTTCCTGTCCTCCTCTGCCTGGAAAATATGAATATTACTGTGTTTCCTCTGCCCCATATTTCATCCTCAGGTACTGCCCCTGCCTCATATTTCATCCTCAGGTACTGCCCCTGCCCCATGTTTTGTTTTTAGGTACTGCCCCTGCCTCATATTTCCTCCTCAGGTACTGCCCCTGCCTCATATTTCATCCTCAGGTACTGCCCCTGCCCCATGTTTTGTCCTCAGTTACTGCCCCTGCCTCCTTGGTCCTTGTGCCTGGGCAATCCATTTCACACAATTTGGTATTGCCTTTATTTTTCTCTTGCCTCTTTTCCTCCATTTACCACCTCCATTGCCACCTTTGCAATCTTTTTCACCTTTTCTGCGCGTGCTTGACAGTTTCAATTAAAAACAACAACTATAAAATCAGCTACCTGGTAGGTGAGCTCCTTGACTTTGCGCTCATATTTCCTGACACCTTTAATGGCTTCAGCTCCTCTCTTCTGTTCAGCCTCCAGTTCTCCTTCCAACTCTCGGATCTGCAACAAAGGGGCTCTAAACATTTGCAACCGTACTGTAGCTATTGGCCAATATACCACAACTAAGATCTGTTCATAAGCACCATGCATACCGGAGTGCCTGGATATAGCTCTTAGCTGTGGTTTATTGTCAATTAGATGCTTTATTGCTATTATAAATTGTTTGCCACTCCAATTTGACCAGTAAAAAGTGATGCGATGTCATACCCATGGAATTAGGCGTATATACATCCATTCACATGAATGGGTAAGTGTGTCCAAACCTTTGATTGGTGCCCGTCTATAGATATTATTCGTTTTTATAGCCTAGCTATTATAGTCGGCACCTCCTCTAGATATTATTAATGCGAGAGCTCTGCTTTTGCATATCAAAATAATCTCTAATTATAGATAATAGCTCACCCTGGACTCTAGTTTCTGGAGCTGCTTCTTGCCTCCCTTCATGGCCAGGTTCTCAGATTCATCTAGACGGACCTGTAGGCTCTTTACTGTCACTTCCAGGTTCTTCTTCATCCTCTCCAGGTGAGAGTTGGTGTCCTGCTCCTTCTTCAACTCCTCGGCCATCATGGCTGCCTACATTTCCAGATGGAGAATCACAACATACAGTATTTAAAGAGGGATGACTATAACAGTGGTTCAAAGTATACGTGGTAAATCTTCTGGAAGTCACTCACATCTGTGATGGCCTTCTTGGCTTTTTCCTCTGCATTCCTGGCCTCCTGGACAGCCTCCTCCATCTCAGCCTGGAGTTGGGTGAGGTCAGCATCCAGTTTCTTCTTTGTACTCATCAAATTGATATTCTGTAAGGGAAGTTCTTCAGCTTAACACCATTTTTCAATTAGGCGTGGCTACAATAGTAGGATCTTTCATTTTAAATATTTTGCTGTATGCTGTGTGGTTTGATATTTGTCTATTTCTCTTGTGTATAGTGTTTATTTATTTAATTATTTATTTATTTTATATTATATATCATTCTTAATGTGGTTCTTTGTGTTGCCCTGTCCTCTGCAACTGTATAACTTTGGAAAGGTTGTCATGGAAGTTGAGCAAAAATAACATAACACTGACATACAGTAAATACAGTATATGATTTACTTACAGCTTATTAAGTATATAGGGTCAAGAAACACTAACCTGGGAGTGCAGCAGCCCAACTCTCTCACAGGTGTCCGCCAGCTCCTGCTCTGCCATCTTGCGAGTCCTCTCTGCCTGCTCCAGGACCACTCTCAGCTCCTCCACCTCGGCCTGCATCAGGGAGTTCCTGCGCTCTACCATGGCAGCCTGTTCCCTTAATTCCTCTTGGCTGTGTAGAGCTTCATCCAGGTGCATCTGAGCATCCTGACAAACCAGGGACAACCATGTCTAAATTTATTGAAAGTCAATATATGTTAACCGTACTTACAGTCACACTGGGACCAATGTCTCTTGAAAGTTTTGCAAGAAACACAAAAAACACATGATGAGCAGCTCCTTTATTCCTCCACTTAGCACTTTGCGTGGGCATAATCATGGCTGAGTATAAACTTACCAACCCAATCAAACATTTGAAAAATGGAGGTTCACGGATGCTAGATGTAATCCAAGAGTCGGGAAGGTCAAACTATCTGGTTTAATGTCCCTTTGCATCACTGATGTACTTAATACTTTCCCAGTTGCTTCAGGTGGAAGCATTGGAGGGGTTGAGTTAAGAGCAGAAGTTACATTTCAGTGGGATCTTGTGTTCCATATTTGACTGGGTGAATTTAATGTTTTACCAGTATACCGTATCTTCCGCTTTTTGTTAACAGGGATCCAAATAAAAAGAAAGCAACCCTCACCTTAAGTTGTCCCTGGACATTTCTAAGCTGTTTCTGGGCTTCAGCAGACTGCCGGTTAGCATGGCTCAGCTGAACTTCCATCTCATTAAGGTCCGCCTCCATCTTGCGTTTAAACCTGAGAGCATCGTTTCGGCTCCTGACCTCAGAGTCAAGGCTGTTCTGCAATGACTCGATCAACCGCTGGCTGCTGCGTTTCAGCTGCTCCATCTCTTCATTCTTCTCTGAAAGCTTCCTGTCCACTTCCCCTTTCACCTGGGCCAGCTCCAGTTGCACATGCAGGATTTTGGACTCCTCATGCTCCAGAGAGGCCTGAGAGATACAAGAATGATGACTGAAGAACACTGGCTTTAACGTGCACATGTTATTAATTACTTAAAGAGAGCAATTTTTAGGTTTCACCTTAAAACACTGAATAAAGTACCGTATCTTCTTATCTACACTATTGCTGAAATATTACCTCTGCTTCCTCAAGAGATGTCTGGATCTCTGCTTTCTCAGTCTCTATAATCTTCTTGGCCTTCTCCACTTCGTGGATGATCTTCCCAGTTTCACCAAGTCTGTCACTCAGGTCTGTGATTTCCTCTGGTGACCACATAGAAAAACAGAAATTGGTCCACAGTTGTATTAGTTCCATTTGCATGTTAGTCCTTTTTAAATCCAAAGAATGTCAAAGTGCCGAAGCTCAGTCATACGTTGCAGGATTTTATTCTCTTTCTTCAAGGTCTCTAGCTGGTCCAGACACTCTTCATAAGAATTCTTCATTTTGAAGAGTTCAGTGCTCATGGAACGAAATTCTTTCTGTGAACCTTCCAGCTCAGCCTGGCTCTCCTCATACTTGTGCTTCCATTCAGTCAAAATCTGAGGTGAGAAAATGTTTTTCAAGATCTACTCAAATTATTGGGTTTACATGAAAATTATTTGAGTTCTCTCCCAGTTAATAAATACCTTATCAAAGTTCCGTTGCCTCTTGTCCATGTTAGTGGCCCAGGCATTATTTTTCTCCTGTTCCATTATGAGGTCCTCTACCTCTCCCTGCAACCTCTGCTTAATCTTCTCCAGAGAGGAAAATTTTGCATTCACAGCCTCAATTGTCTCTTCAGCATCCTGAAGACGCTGGGCAAGTTTCTTCCTGTTAGATAAGGTGAATAGTCAAAGAGAGTAATATGTATGGAAGATTCAGCAAACAATTAGATATTAGGACATATAGCGGTACTGATACTACTCTTTATATTTTCACACATTTCAAAACCACTATATTCACATCTAAATGTATTTGCCATAAGAGATCATTAATACTTGGACTCCTCCAGCTCTTCTGTTCTTTGGATGGCGTCCGTCTCGTATTTAGTTCTCCACTGAGCCACCTCTCCATTAGCCTTGGACATGGCACGCTGCAGCTCTGCCTTGGCCTCCTGCTCCTCCTCAAACTGCTCCCTCAGCAAGTCACAGTCATGGCGGGCAGATTGGAGGGTGTGGGCTAATGCATTCTTGGCCTGTATCAAACACATCCAGTATTAAACATTTGTTTGTCTTGATGAGGATTGTTGAATCAGTTGTATTACTCTACCTTAACCTCCTCCTCAGTCAGCCTCTTCAGTTCTTCGACTTGTAAAGTCAAAGCCTGTTTGTTTTTGGTCAGCTGGGATACCAAAGTTTCTCTTTCCTCAAGCTGACGAGAAAGCTCACTATTTTCTGTTTGGAATCTTGCTATTTGCACAGTAAAGTCAGTGACGTGCCGCTGATTTTCATCATTTTTGGCCTTTAGCTCACTGAGTTGGTCTTCAAGGCTTCGGCACATTTTTTCCATGTTACACTGTAAGAACAATACCTTTCTTTATAACTCCAAAAGTGCTTGAACATTTTCAAAATATCTTATTAACTTGTCAACTCACCTTGGATTTGGACAGTGACTCCATGTTGCTAACCAGGTCATCAATCTCCATTTTATACTCTCCCTTCTCCTTCTCTAGCTTCTGCTTGATGCGCTGTAGGTTATCAATGTGCTCTCCTAGCTCTGCCACAGAATCTGCATGTTTCTTACGCAGTGCAGCAGAAGTAGCTTCATAGTGCAGAGTTGACTCTTCCAGGTCTCGTCTCAGTTTCTGAAACTCCGACTCACGCTTCTTGTTCATCTCAATCTGAGCAGTGGTGGCACCACCAGCTTCTTCAAGCCTTTCACTGATCTCCTCAAGTTCTCTGGATATACTTGATCTCTGCTTCTCCACCTTAGCCCTGGCAGCACGTTCTGCCTCAATCTCCTCTTCCAGCTCTTCAATACGGGCCTGAAAGAAACAGAACATATGTCCAAGACATTGTATGTTTGTCAGGAGATTCAAAACCTATCAACATAATGGCTTGAAACGTGTCTATTTTTATACCTGATGTTCCTTCAGTTTCTTCTGACACTGGGCATAAAGGGAGTGCTCCTCTTCAATTTTCCCAACAAGATGACAAATTTCAAAGTCTTTCCTAGAAGTTTAACATTCATTGAATGTTGTTAAAATCGAGGATAGAAAGCACTTGATAGAAAGCATGCAGCGAAGTATTTAACTTGAATTCCTCTTACTTCTTCAACTTTTCATCAGATTGCTGTTTTTCATTCTCTAAATCCATTATGGATTCTTGGGCAAGTTTTAAATCTCCCTCAAACTTCTTCCTGGATCTCTCAAGGTCCATGGAATGTTTCTTCTCTTGTTCAAGGGAGCCCTCTAACTGCAACATGACAAGATGTCAGACTAGACCACAGTTATTACATCATGACACACAGGAAGACCTATTTTGCATTATTCATTAAACTCACATCATCTACTTGCTGTTCCAGCTTAGCCTTAGCTTTGGTCAGAGTGTTGACTTTGTCTTCCTCTGCCTGGAGCTCATCCAAAACTTGCTGATGGGCCTCTTGGAGTGCTTTTTTCTCCTTGGATACTTTAACTATGGTTTCATCTAGTGTTGACATCTCTTCAGTCAAGTTTTTCACCTGTTCAGACAAACACAAAGAAGAAAACAATGTAGTTATACTGATAAAGGAAGTATCCTCACTGTTGAATTGATGTTGGAGAAGTCGCTTTAACCTTGTTTTCAGTGGCATGTTTCTCTTTCTCAACTTTAGCCAGGGTGAGCTCCAGATCATCAATGTCTTTCTTCAGCTCAGAGCACTCATCGTCCAGTTTCCTTTTCTTGGCGGTCAACTCAGCATTGATCTCTTCCTCATCCTCTAGCCTTTCACTCAGCTCTTTAGCTTTGGCCTCAAGCTGGATCTTGCTCCTGACAAGACTTTCACATCTTTCTTCTGCATCTGAAAGGTTTTCACTTTCCTAGAGAAATATTAGCATGTTTAGACCAAATATTTTGTAGTTCATAAAAATTAGGGTGGCAACGAACTAGTTGCAATTTTTAAGTATTTAGTAGAAATAATTTTAAAGCTGTTTCTAGCACAAATTGCAAGCATTACTATAGGTTGCCTAAATTAACCAACATTTGTGAATATCTACAAACCTAATCAAAACAGTTACTTGGATTCCAGACTATAATAAATAATATTTCAATTACATACATATGATGTTACATGATGTTGTTTTGATGTTTTCATTTGAGAATATGTTTTCATGATATAAGCTATAATTTTTATATTTTTTTCCCATTTCTTTGTAAAGGACATTGAATTGCTTTTATGTATGAATTGTGCTAAATAAATAAATTAGCTTGCTTACAGAAGCTACTTGCAGCTGAAGATCATTCTTCTCCTGCAGAAGGGACACCATTTTTTCCTCCAGTTCCTTCTTTTTGGCTTCAGCCTTGGCCAGGGTCTCCTTACACTTGGCAAACTCTTCCTTCATGGTTGCCATCTCCTTCTCCGTCTCAGCGCTCTTCAGAAGGGGTTTGATCTTGAAGTAAAGCTTCATCCATGGCCAGTGTTTCACATTCATGAAGGAGCGGATGTTGTACTGGACGATGAAGATAGATTCTCTGCATGAGGTGTTCATTATAATGTATGTTTATTAATATTCTTGCTGACAAAAAGGGAATACTGTGACATAATAAACGCTCCAAAGCAAATTTGTCAGTTGAACAGTCCTACCTTCTTTCCATCATTTTTTTGAATTCCTTTCTCATTACAAAGCCTCTGCAGACAGCTTGAGTCATTGTAACCAACGCTGCCAGCTTTTCATCTCTCATCTCCTCCAGGGTTCCTAGCAGTCCAGCCTTGAAAAAAACCTGAGAGAAGGAGGACATAGTTATGTCAAAGAAACTGATTTGAAATAAATTCTAAGGTTAACATTATGGTTTGTGATTGTACACATAGTTATGCTCCTCCTACCTTGGTGTGCCCAAATTTGTACTGAGTGCGGTCCACATCAATTGACCCCAAGAGTCTTTCTGAAGCTTTCTTGTTGTCAATGAACTGGCCGTCTGGGATAATGCTGGCATTCAATACTTTGTATCTGTTTAAAAAAATATGGATACATACATTAGCTATGTCATCTTTTTTCCAAAGGATTCGATTAGCATATTGGAAACTACGGTGAAATGACTGCATACCTTTGCTTAAAATCACCATAAAGGATTCTGCTTGGGAAACCTTTTCTGCAGATTCTGATACCCTCTAACACACCATTACACCTCAGCTGGTGGATCACCAGAGAATTCTCCATGAAACCTAAGATTTACAAATTGTTAGATGCATTTTATCTGAAGAGAAACAGTGTTGACCAGGTTCCCGTTCATATTTTGTATCACCTGGAGTCTTGGACTCGTTGGGAATTAAGCAGCGCACAAAGTGAGGATGAGTGCATCTGAGGTTTGTCATCAGCTTGCCCAAGTTCTCCTTTGGGATGAAAGTAATGTGTTTCAGCAAAATGTTTGAGTCTCAACATCGTAATTGTATTGATTAGAAAGTGATTGATGAATCCTCTACCCTAAATAAGGCAGAAACTGTTTGAAAGGATCCACCTTTCTTCTTAGCCCCTTTTTTGCTAAGATCTGTCAAAGAAACAAGCATAGGTTGCATTTGATGTGTGATGTCTGCAACACAGAATATGTAATACTTATAAAATGATATCTGGCATAGATCCCTTACCATCGGCTTGTGTAAAGCTTGCATACAGGAGAGCCAGCAGTTTAACTGCCGACTTCTGATATAGCTGTACCACAGACTCATTCAGAGGGTCCTTGTTCTTGTCCAGCCAGCCACAGATGTTGTAGTCCACAGTTCCGGCATAGTGCACCAGAGAGAAGTGGGCATCAGCCTTGCCTTTGGCAGGCTTTGGTTTCTGAAAGCAGACAGTCTTTCCCAGATGCTGGTCATACAACTTGCTCTTGAAGGTGGTGTCTGAAGCCTTGGGGAACATGCATTCCTCTTCGAGGATGGAGAAGATGCCCATTGGCTGTTCAGAAGAGATGTTATTAAAAGCTTGATTAGAGTAATTATTTGTTTGTATTTTTCGAATAAAGATTGCCTCAACTTACCTTCTCAATAAGCTCAATGCAGGCAGCCAAGTCCATTCCAAAGTCAATGAACTCCCACTCAATTCCTTCTTTCTTGTACTCTTCTTGTTCCAACACAAACATGTGGTGGTTGAAAAACTGTTGCAGTTTTTCATTGGTGAAGTTGATACACAGCTGCTCCAGGCTGTTGTACTGTAGAAAGCAGGTGACATATTTCACTTTGCAGACATTGATATTTCAGTGACTGTATCCTCAAGTAGAACACTGAGGACATTCAATACTTACATCAAATATCTCAAACCCAGCAATGTCCAGGACACCAATAAAGAACTGCCTTGGCTGCTTGGTGTCCAACATCTGGTTGATTCGGATAACCATCCACAAGAACATCTTCTCATAGATGGATTTTGCCAGGGCCATAACTGAGTTATGGACCTAACAGTGGGACAACAATGCCACTTAATTGTAATGATCACAGCAGACTTATCTTTTTTATTGATATCTATTGATTTGAAATTGGAAATATATATCTGGTGTTTCACCTGTTGGACTGTCTGCCCCTTGGTTACATACTCATTTCCAACCTTAACTCTTGGGTAGCAGATAGCTTTTATCAGGTCTGCAGAGTTCAAGCCCAGGAGGTAAGCAACTTTGTCAGCCACTAAAACAATAATTGCATCAGTTAAAGAATTTAAACAACTCTGTCCCAAGGCACGTTCTATGACACGGAGGCTGTTCTTTTTATTTCAAATGAAGTTCCCATTCAAAGGCCATTTTTACCCTCTGTGCCATCTGGCTCTGCTTGCTCTTCTCTCTGCTTCTGCTTGAACTTCATGTTTCCATGATGCATCACAGCACCTGTCAGCTTGAAGATGCCCATCTTCTCATCCAGCGTGAAGCCCAGGATGTCAATAGCAGTCTGAGGACCAAATAAATAAACAAAGTAAATCGATAGAAGTAGACGCAATATTAAAAAAGCATGAATCAAAAGTTATAAGCACCAATCCACCACTGCATTGTGGTGAATGTGCAAAACTCAAAAAGGCCTACGTCGGTAGCGACCAGTTCGTCTTTGTCGATGATGCTGGTCACAGTGATCTGCCCCTGACTGATCATGGGGAAATCGTATGGGTTGGTTGTAATGAGCAGCATCTCTGTGGACAGTAGTAGGAGAGTTTGTGAAGAATGTCATCTCTACACTCAGCTTCATCGTAATCAGTGAATCATTGATGGTATCATTATTCATCTGATTGTTACCAATCAGCTCTGGCTTGTGATTGGTCATGATTTGATAGAAGATGTGATAACTTCTCTCTTCAGCAAGCTGGAATGTCACTCTCGACTTTTCCAGCAGGTCTGGGGGAAGAGTGAAGACTGTCAAGGACATACATAACCTCTAGTCTAGACCATACACAGGAAACAACATAAGACTCACAGGTCTCGATATCAGCTGAGGCGAGCTTTCCAGTGGTTCCAAAATGAATCCTGATGAATTTACCCTGTTTAAGAAAGAACACTTGATGTTTGCTGGTTTTAACTATAACACATCATCATAATTGTTTTACATATAATTGTAACATGCTCAACTTACAAATCGGGAGGAGTTGTCATTCCTTACGGTTTTGGCATTACCATATGCTTCTAACAGGGGGTTGGCTGCAATGATCTGATCCTCCAGTGAACCCTATATTAAACATATACATACACATATCAGTCAATATTTTGCCAGTCACTAATAATTTGGTATTTACTAGCAACAGTTGGATATTAATCATAGTTATGGATGTTGTTGGCTTGTAACAGCCAGGTATCTTAGCCACTCACATGCATTTTGACACTAGTAGATTCTTTCTTCCCAGACACTGCAATTGTTGCAAAGTACTGGATGACACGTTTAGTGTTCACAGTCTTTCCTGCACCAGATTCCCCGCTGATTTCAGATAAATACATCCGATTGGGAAAAGAGCAAGATGACTTCAGTACAGATGACTACAGCAGAGTCACTTTTGTGTAAAGATTCAGGCTTAGTCTGTTATAAAACATAGTTTAATCATGTTGAATGCTTCTTACGTGATGAGAACAGACTGGTTCTCTCTGTCTGTGAATATGGCGGTGGGAAAAATCAGTGCAAATAAATAATTAATATGTTGAAATAACATGAAAAATATGGTTTCTATTACAACCAAATATCAACCTTACCTGTGAGCATGAACTGATAGGCGTTGTCAGAGACAGAGAAGATGTGAGGCGGAGCTTCCATGCGTTTCTTCCCTCTATAGGCCACTACCACCTCCTGGTTGTAGACTGGTAACTTCTTATAGGGGTTGACAGTGACACAGAACAGGCCAGAGTAGGTCTGAAACACAGTATGGTGCGCCTCATATGTAACCTGTGACCTTTGGCTTATCTAATTGATGTTGTACTGAAGTGAATGTATTCTTAATTGTAAGTCTGCACTCACGTAGATCATCCAGGCTGCATAACGCTCTTTGAGGTTGTACAGCACAGTGGCCTCATTCAGATGAGTCATCATGGCCATGTCTTCAATCTTATCAAATTTAGGAGGGTTCATTGGATACACGTCGTCTTCTGTCACTGTTACGACCTTTGAAGGATGGTCAGGAATGTTAGACCAATATGTAGCACCACAAGTAATTCATCGTTTATATTCATTATATTTTAGTGAGACAGTCAGTTGTGTAGTCAGACACATACTTGTCCTCCAGTCATCTTCACAGTGATTTTGGTACCATCCCTCTTCAGGATGTTGCCTTTGAGGTACATCTGTTGGCTGTCTGTCAAATAACATGCTGTCTTAGAATCGAAATGGCTGTTCTGAGCGGCAATCCTTTCTCTCTCCGGTTTCCGGAGGTATATGGCTGCTTCCCCGAAAATGGCCATCTCTGCATCTGTACTCATGGCTTGGCTTTTACTGGCAAGAGAATGCAAGGTGTCAGAATGGGTCCAGAAAAGTAACTTTCTATGATGGAGAAATCCAGTTAAAGGAATCTCATCACAAAAGCTGAGAAAGGACTTTAAGATTATGTGTCTTTAACCTTACCCAAATCCACGCTGAAACAGAAATAAGATAGCTCTTTTGTCTTTCTGTCCTGAGAAGAAAAAATTGTAAACATTTTTGAAGTAAATAAACCATTAAACTGTTTAATTAGTATTATTATTATTTTTACAAAAAACAAACCAGACACTAATACAAACCTTTGTAGCAGAGTCTTTAATATTACTCAACAGTGTCTTCCCTCAACTGTATCCTCAGTTACTGCAAGGACTCCCTGGAGCGACTTTTATTGAGTTGATTTGGTCCGGCATTTAAATCCCGTAACAGTGGGCCGACCCCCCCAAATAAGTTATTCTGTCATCTCCCATGGGGCTTAAAAAATTCTTGGTCTGAGTGTCATGGTGGCCAGACAATGGTTTTCAAAGGCAGAGTCTGTTTATGCATGTCATTAACCAATCACATTGCATTTGGGCTGAAAGAGCCAAGGTCCATTTTGGAAATTTAATTAAAGCTCTCTTGTACTCACACAGTATGTAAGACATGCAGGATTGGTCGACTAGTATACTCTCAGGCTTATGACTTATATGTCAGGCTTAAGCCCCAATCTGTTTTTTTAAGACAATTGAAATTCCAAAGTTATGATGTTGACTTTTGAAACACTGATTGCTTTTATAACTGGACCATAGAAAAACAAGACAAAAAACAGAGGTGGGGTGGGCACCCCCCCGGGTGGGCACCCCCCCCCCCCCAAATATGTCAGTCACAGTGTCCTAAACAGATTGTGTAGTTCTAAAGGACCCATATAGATAACGATTTAGCGCAGCTATAGGAAACGTACCCATGCCTTTCAGACGACGATGGATTGACTTTCTATTATGGAGCCTAATCACGGTTAATCCTGAGATATGTGCCAGCTTTAGGCCTGACGGTCTGTGTGTGAGTGCGTGTTCTGCGAGGGACGGTGACATTGGAGCGGAGGCCTATTCTGGCTGTCTTGGAGTAGCCCATTTTGGAAATGTTGCCATGCATTCTCTTGAGGCTCTCTTCTGATCTCTGAAAATACCAGACTCTCAACGTAAACTAAAGCTACACACACACGGCACACTCGCCTGGTCTAAGTCAAGCCATTAAAACACACAATAATTGGCTAAGGGAATATTTCGGATGATTGCGTTACACCTGTTATATCATTGCCTTGTTTGGCAAGATCATTTAAACCAATAAAAGTACATAGAAATAATACAGTGAAAAGGAGGCCTCATTAGAACTGTGAAGGGTCTATGCAGTGTGAATGTTCAATATGTTTAGTTAAATAAAGAGTATATAGAAATACGCACCACATTATTAAAAGAACAGCCCAGAATTAGCTTAAATTATTTAATTGTACTGTAGGTCCACTAGGTTGTGCTACATACACAAACACAGATCCCCAGACTGACAGGCATGCGGACAGACAGACAAGAAAGCAGACAGGCAGGCATACACCCTGGGTCTTCCATTAATGAGCCAGGACAACTGTTTGAGCATATGCCCTCTCCACATCAGCCACAAGATCCAAGATCTTCTGCTTGGTCTTATCCAGGGTGGCACAATGGGCATTTTACAGGCCTCCTCAGCACCCTGGAGAGGTTACGCAAACTCCTTGAGGACATTGAATGTGCTTTATTAAATTCTGTTACTTGGCTTCCTTATAATGATGTGGATTACATTTGAATTGTTCTTATATTCAAAGAAATGTTAAGACTCACTTGGCTTCCTCAAAATCATCAGAACGAGTCATTTCAGTTTTGGCCTGGTACCGTCCCTACTGGAGCTAAATCCTGTCCTCCTGTTCCTCCTCAAATGAATCCCTCAACATCTTACCATACCGGTGAGATCATTGGCGCGATTAGCCTTTAAATAAATAAATGTAGATCAGTTATGCAAGCAAGCTGTTTTGGTAACAAGGTTAGTTCTCATTGACAGTAACGACCTGGGGAACACTTTAAGTTTATTGCCTTGCACAGTGACAGAGAAGCAGATTTTTACCTTGTCGGCTCCAGGATTCAATCCAGCAACATTTTGGTTACAAGTCAGATGCTCTAATCGCTAGGCTATATGCCCCACCAACAGAAGCTGTTCTGAATTTTGTAGACTAAAAGACATTAAGATAATTTTTATGTAAATATTGATTTCTTCAAGCAGCCTCTTCAGCTCTTCACTTTATTGAGTAAAAAAAATCTTGGTCCTTGATATCTGAGCGAGTATGCTATCTTTCCCATCCTGATAGTGGATTAACTTCTAAGTAATACAAGAACATTTGTTACAATAGACTGTCTTTAAATGGACAAATTCAATGTCATGTATTCTCACCGACATATAATTTCAAATCAGTTTCACTATACAGTAGGGAGAACAAGTATTTGATACACTGCAGATTTTTCAGTTTTCCTACTTACAAAGCATGTAGAGGTCATTCTTACCATAGGTACACTTCAACTGTGAGCGACAGAATATAAAACAATAATCCAGAAAATCAAATTGTATGATTTTTAAATAATTAATTTGCATTTTATTGCATGACATTAGTATTTGATCACCTGCCAACCAGTAAGAATTCCGGCTCTCACAGACCTGTTAGTTTTTCTTTATGAAGCCCTCCTGTTCTCCACTCATTACCTGTATTAATAGCAACTCGTTATCTGTATAAAAGACACCTGTCCACAGACTCAATCAAACAGACTCCAACCTCTCCACAATGGCAATGACCTGTGTAAGGACATATTTTAGGGATAAAATTGTATACCTGCACAAGGCTGGGATGGGCTACAGGACAATAGGCAAGCAGCTTGGTGAGAAGGCAACAACTGTTGGCGCGATTATTAAAAAATGGAAGCAGTTCAAGATGACGGTCAATTTCCCTCGGTGTGGGGCTCCATGCAAGATCTCACCTTGTGGGGCATCAATGATCATGAGGAAGGTGAGGGATCAGCCCAGAACTACACAGCAGGACCTAGTGAATGACCTGAAGAGAGCTGGGACCACAGTCTCAAAGAAAACCATTAGTAACAGACTATGCCATCATGGATTAAAATCCTGCAGCACACGCAAGTTCCCCCTGCTCGAGCCAGCGCATGTCCAGGCCCATCTGAAGTTTACCAATGACCATCTGGATGATCCAGAGGAGGAATGGGAGAAAGTAATGTGGTCTGATGAGACAAAAATAGAGCTTTTGGTCTAATCTCAATTCGCCGTGTTTGGAGGAAGAAGAAGGATGAGTACAACCCCAAGAACACGATCCCAACCGTGAAGCATGGAGGTGGAAACATCATTCTTTGGGGATGCTTTTCTGCAAAGGGGACAGGACGACTGCACCGTATTGAGGGGAGGATGGATGGGGCAATGTATCGCGAGATCTTGGCCAACAACCTCCTTCCCTCAGTAAGAGCACTGAAGATGGGTCATGACTGGGTCTTCCAGCATGACAATGACCCGAAACACATAGCCAGGGCAACTAAGGAGTGGCTCCGTAAGAAGCATCTCAAGGCCCTGGAGTCTCCAGATCTGAACCAAATAGAAAATGTAAGACCTCTACATGCTTTGTAAGTAGGAAAACCTTAAAAATCAGCAGTGTATCAAATACTTGTTCTCCCCACTGTATATTATATTTCTTACACAGGATGCATTTGAATGAACCTTCAGAAATGCATTCAGGTGAAAGGTTTTAGGTGGGGGAATTGTTCATTAATAAACAGCTTGTGGTGTGATCTATTAATATGCAGAGTAATTTATTCTCCAAGTAATGATAAAAATGTATGTCACTTCATGTATTGTTATGATGTTGTTCTTGACTTTGGACTTGGAGACTCTATGTTGCTATCCTGTTCATCAATCACCATTCTAAGTTCACTCTTTTTTTCACCAGAAAGTCACAGAGTTCTATGCAGAAAGGTCATTAAAATATTCAGTGTCAACAGCAACAAGTCTAATATGAGACCTCTAAGACATAAGAAGATGGAAAATACCATTAGTCTCACTCCCAGTGACAATCATTTTCAACCTTCACTCAAATCACTCAAGAGTTTAAGTCCATAAAGTAAGCCACTTTGTTGGCCTTAGAAAGCCTTACAAATGACAAGTACTTTAGTAGTACTTTACGTAGTACTTTATTGTAAGGATCTGCTCTAGTTGATTTCCATCAAATTACAACAATACTGTTGAAGGGGAGTAAATAATGCTAGAGAAGGGAGGTGGTTGGGGGTGACAGCATTTTAGAGTGACACACAGTACAGGTCTGGTTCTTGAATTTCATGTTTCCATGAAGCATCACAACACCTGCCAGCTTGAAGATGCCCATCCTATCCTCTGACATAAACCTAATGATGGAAACAGCACTTTAGATGCAAATCAGTGAATGATGTTTTTCTGTATAATAAATCAAAATCAAATCTGAAATCATGGGACAAATTCAACAATGTTTCTGCCATGAGTGTTTGATTACATTTAGCCAAAACAGCAATACTGTGTTAAACATTGGTGGTGATGAGACGTCCCCCTTGTGTGAAAATGATCTGTCTGTTAACATACTGAAGATATTTTCATTTTAAAGTTGGCCTTGTCATTATGTTGAGAGAAGACTTTGAGTTTACTCACATTTTGCCTGGACTCTCATATTTTTTATCCCCACTTCCAAACTTTGATGCAAAGCCCTAAAAGATTGGCATAGTGTACACACTCTTTATCCACTGAGGGAAAGTACAAAAAATAAATAAACTTGCTTTCTGTTGATTTATGTTCTGTTATGTGAATAAGATGGGCCGCAAATCTACACAAACGTTCAAAAGTTTGTGGTCACTCAGAAATGTCCTTGTTTTCCTGGAAAACATACATCAAATGAGTTTGAATAGGAAATATAGCAAAACCAATAAGAAATCTAGTCATTGACATGGTTAAAAATTATTATTTTTATTTGAATAATAACTGTGTCCTTCAAACTTTGCTTTCGTCAAATACTCCTCCATTTGCAGCAGATACAGATATTTGGCATTCAAGTTTTTAATTTGTTGAGTTAATCTGAAGAGATTTCCCACCAGGCCTCTTGAAGCACATCACACAAGTTGGATTGGCTTGATGGGCACTTCTTACATACCATACGGTCAAACTTATCCCACAACAGCACAAGTAGGGTTGTGATCTGGTGACTGTGCTGGCCACTACATTATAAACAGAATTCCAGCTGACTGCTTTTTTTCTAAATATTTCTAGTTTGGAGCTGTGCTTTCTGTCATTGTCCTGTTGTAGGAGGAAATTGGCTCCAATAAATCACTGTCGACAGGGAATGGCATGGCATTGCAAAATGTAGTGATAGTCTTCCTTCTTCAAGATCCCTTTACCCCTGTACAAATCTCCCACTTTACCACCATCAAAGCACCCAGAGACCATCACATTGCATCCACCATGCTTGACAGATGGTGTCAAGCGTTCCTCCATCATCTTTCCATTTCCCTCTCATGAATGTTCTTTTTTTATCTGAACACCATAAATACTTTTTTTCAAGCTTTCTCTGTCCAGTGTCTGTGTTCATTAGCCCATCTTAATCATCTATTTTTATTGGCCAGTCCAAGACATGTCTTTCTCTTGACAACTCTGCCTTTCAAAATTATAAACACAACGGATCATTAGAACACAGGACAAATGGTTGTTGATAATGGGCCTTTGAACGCCAATGTAGATATTTCATTAAAATCCAGTTGTTTCCAGCTACAGTACTCATTCACAACATTAACAATGTCTACACCGTATTTCTGATCAATTTGATGTTATTTTAATGCACAGAAACAATAGCTTTTCGTTTGAAAACAAGAATATTTCCAAGTGAACCCAAACTTTTGAACAGTAGTGTACCTAAATTAGTAGACATAATAATGAGAGCATGCTGTATAGAAATAAGTAATTAACTAAGATACATTGAAGATACTGATATTGCTGGTAAGCATAAACTGATTTGTATTGTGAAGAGAAGATCTGGACTTTGAGCTTCCTTGCGTTTCTTTCCTCTAAATGCCACAACCTCCTTTTGGTTGTAGATTACTGTGTTAACTTATATGGGTTCACAGTGACACAGAACAGCCTGCAAGTCGGGAAGACTGTGTGACTGTAATATCAGGGGAAGCAGAGTAAAGGGTGAGCGTTGGAAACAAGGATAAAAATCTCAGAGAAAAAAGAACTAATGCACTGAGACTCACATAGATCATCCATGATGTGTACCTCTGAGGTTATATAGCACAGAGGATACATTGAGCTGGGTCATCATGGCCAAGACCACTAATTAGACTTAGGGCTTGTTAAGTTACACATTATCAAACACAGGGTGTTTAGTTGCACATAAAACACACGCAACACTGAGCTGAAAGTCAGAGCACATAGTTTATTAGGAAAGAGCTAAACAAATCTGTAACATCAAGCATACACAAATACAGACAAGAAATAAATGTCACAGCCGAGTATACAAACTATGTTTAATCATTCGACACACGTCATTGCATTCCCCGTGACAGTCATCGGTACCCAGAGAGTCAGGTGATCATTTGTGACCTAAAACTAGGACTGTTACAAGGTGAGGTCTGCTCTTATCTGGAACTTTGGTTTACTCAAACAACCCTGAAGCCAGTAGACTGTCATCAACCCATTCCACTGAAGATTGGCCACATACACCACATTATATCAGCTTCACAGTCCAGCCGATCATCTGTCTAATTATACATTACCCTTTACATCTCAGTGTGTGTTGTGCATACAGTCAATTCATGGGTGACGTTGTAGAAAGTTCCTATCTTGAGATATGACCATTTTGAAGATTTCATCATGCTTTACTGTTAAAACCACATTTGTAAATACTGTATCATATCTCAACTGTTTATATCGTTTTTGTATTGGGCACTCTGGTCATAAGTAACTCACCAATCCTGCATCAGTCTTAAAGGTTGCTTGGCCACAGTCTTTGTTTTGGAGATGCCTTCGGTGTGCAGCTCTTTAAGCTGAGGACGTTAAAACAGCAGTCTTTGTATAATAGTCTGTTCGGGGCTGCTATCCTCTCCCTGTCAAACTTGCAAAGGTATGTTGATCTGAACACAGCCGTCTAAATATCTAAGTTTTACAATGCACCCAAGAACAGAGTCAGTACACAAGTTGGAGAATAAATTCAAGGTGTATGTCAATTGAACAGGAGTATTACAATGTACATTAGGGATAGTAACTCCATGTCACAATAGAATGAATGAATAATTAACCTGGGTAAAACAAAACTCAGATCCCTCCCTTGTCAAAGCATGAGATTTTAACAACCACATTGTTATATAATTATAAAGAGCAACGACTACACCAACTTCAAAAATAGAGGAACTTACCAATATAAGCTCAATTTGAAAATGTAGATGTCTATTCCCCTCCTCCAATTATGAGCTATGTTATGTTTGAAGTGTAGACAAAACAAACACCTATATTGGGGTCAAATCCCTTCAGGAATGTCTGGCTTAAAGGAGGTTGGGAAAGCTACATGAAATGAAGGACATTTTGGAAACACGATAAGGGTAAATGAACTACCGTTAAAAATGCAGTAGTTAACATGAAAAAATGATGAACAAAGACATAAACAAACGGGTAAAAATGATAAATCCTGTTACTATAATTATTTACGAATGCATTAACTAACAGAGTGTAGTGTCATTTGTTCATGTTGAAACAGAACATGAACTCATGTCGTTAGTTAGTGATTATTAATGTATGATAATTCATCACTTTACTTAAGCAGACACATAATAATTAATTAATGGTGAAGTATCTGTTTTTAGGGGTTTATTGTTACCTGTGTATAATTAATGATAGTAAAAGTAGGATAATTAATCACTTTAAAAAAACATTTTACGTAATCAGACATTTTACAAAATACTCATACAGTAGTCATATTGTCCTTATGTGTAAAATACCTTCAGCTGGTAATCATTATTAACTGTTTGTTCATGTCATTGTTTGTCGTTTGTTTATGTTAACTACTGTATTTGTTAATGGCAGTTCAAGAACCCTTATCGGAAAGTGTTACCGAAATGTTTAATCCCTGAACACTTGGCCTAAATGCTGCAGCACATCAGGGAAGATCTTAAGACAGGCTCAGAGTGACCTATGCCTGGCTTAGGTGTATCCTTGGCCAGCAGCCTTTGACATTGGGCCTTACAAAGTTTTATCGTTACCTGCTTGTTAACTGGTTGTATGCAGAGAAACAGAATACAACACTTTGATGAATCATCTCTGTGATTCTTAGGAATGTTGTCAAAGAGGGCTCTGAAAGGCTGACAACTCAAATCCATCTGTGTCTTATGATTGATGTGATTGGCCTTATAAATAAAAGCGTAGCTGGTTATTCCATCAATAGACATTGCTTCAATAGACATTCCTTTAGGCTCTCCACAGAAGCCTCAGAGATTAGTGGATGGGGTGTAGCTAAAATGTGGTTCCCCAGGCTCGTTATCTCATCATGAATCGGCTTTGAGGACAAAAGGACAATGTCCCAGATGTCTGTAGTATTTTGCTGTGCGGTACTTAACAGTATGCAAGTCCTTATTGCATGTAAAACCAAATATGTTAGAAGAATAATAACTCATAACAAGTGTTTTTTAGTTTTGAAACTGAAATGTATTAAGTGACATATTAGCTAGTGAAATGTATATGTAATGTATATTAGTTAGTAAATCTATATGCAACTTTGATTATAGCTAACTTAAAATGACTAAAGCCAGGTAATATTATGTACAATTACAGTACATATTCAACATTTAAGTTACTTAGCAGATGTTCCTATCCATAACAACTTTTATACATTTTCCAAACATTTTCAAAGTCCTTTGTACTGGCCCATTATGAAAATCAACCCCACTTAACTCTGGCATTATTAGTGCCTTATTCTACCAACTGAGCTTCATGGGAAACATTGTAGCTTACAAGTACAAAGCAGAGCTCATGTTTGTCTTTAACAGACAAGTACCTAAGTATATCTACATTGCTAGACAGCAAACAAGTAAGAGCAAAGACCGTCATTTTAATAGGTTAATCTCTCTTCTTCTGTTTCCTTTGCCAGTCTCCAATGGCCGGGTCAGTGACAGCAATTTCAGAAACTCTCCTACTGAGATAATCATTCTGATAGGTCTTCAAGCATGTAATGAATATACTGAAATAGGCCAGACCAGATCAAGTAAACATTGCTATTCAGAAGACATGATTAAAGAGAGTTATTGATTGCAATGGTGTGACCTCCTTTTATGTTTGTTTGCTAGTCATTTACGCAACAGCTGTTAAAGTCTCTATAGGCTTACGAATAAATGTCAAGTTCACGTGGTCAAAACAAAGCACTACTAAGTAGGGTAGTTCAAGAGTGCCAACTGACTAAACAACAAACCACCTTCATCAAAAATAAATATTATTTGTAGATTAGTCAGTCACAATTTCTTATGATACATTGAGGTTTTGAACAACTAAAAAAAACCATAGTATCTGACTTTCACCAATAAACTCCAAATGGTTTGAAAGTGCAACCGATGACTTTTTGTTTATGACCTTAAGATGTTATTGATTTGGCATTAACATATTTGTTTGATTTACTGTGGATGTACATCTTAATATTATTGGAAATAGTGTCAAAAGTAATGTTCTTTGGAAAAATTATATTTGCTTTGCAAATGCATTAGTTGATGATTTAGGTTTAGGGGGGTTAGGATTCGGTAAATGTGTTAGGAATCATAGGAATTAGAGTGAGAGTGAAAACCAATCGAAAAGAATAGCCTTTAATCTAACAATTTAAAAGGTTAGAGGTATTGCATCATTGCCATTACTGCTCATTACAATACCAAAAAGCAAACATCTTGCTTGGTGAAAATGTCCAGAAGTTGTAAAACAGCTGTTTAATGTTATTAGACAATGTTCAACTTCATTTAAAAAATATGTTTCCCCTCTTAACTCACTTTTCTGTTATACGATTAACTACATTGTATGGCCTTAGCTAAGTATTTACTTTTTACCTAAAATTGCCTCAATGATCATGCTGGCACAGTCATCATAATGCTATAGATTATCAGAAGAAACAAGATGAGAACAAGTAGACAGCTATTGTCCGGCTCATCCTTCTCTAGACCCCTGCCATTTTATCTTCCTCTTGAATATGACATATGACAGCAGTAATAACCTTCTGTGTTTCTTGACTTAGACATTTGTGGTGTAATGAGTAAGCACTACCCTCTAGCGTCACTGCTTTGGAAACACAGAAGGTTATTACTGCTTAGTTCCTCTTATGTTCTGTCTTATGACACTACTGGTTAAGAGAGTAAAATGTAAATAATTGGATTAATCACTGACCGGGGATATTCTAGAACTATATCTCCTTTTTAATCACTGATCTGGGAGATTCTAGAACTATAGCACCATCTCCTTTTTTACAATGGATATGTCAAGACCAATGAGCTGCTCCGGTATCATTTCGGGTTGAATGCGAATCGTTTTAATGGTTGCTGTATATTCCTGTAAGTGTTTTTGGTAATAACGTTTCGGTTTTTATTAGTGACATTGCGTACTAACATTTGCAGTTCCACAGATTTCCACGATTACCTCAGCAACCGGCACGAAAACCTAAACCATCGACGGTTTGCCGCGCGGATATGTTTCACTTCATTCACTGACCACTCACGTTGATTCATTTCTTTCTCTAATATAATTGCGGTTGCTAGTTGCAGGTTGACAATAGGCTGATTCGAGCTGATAGCCCTGGTGCGCGGTCGCAGCGCAAATGGGATGTTCGTCAACAAATGCCTTGACAGCCATAGATGTAAAGCATAGAATGGTTTGCTATTCCTTTCTGCTACTTCTTTCTAATCCCTATAGGTCCTCCATATTACTTGGGACCAGTTCAGAATAGTCAAGTCACTTAACAGTAGTCATGGTGGTGCTTTGTGCAGCAGCAGGTTCGAATAACTTTTTATGCATACCTTATATTGTAGAAAAGCCATATGCTTAATTGTAAATGGCATGTTTTTAATCAGTGAACAAGCTAACCGTAGCTGGGTAATTACTGTACGTAAACTTAACAGAATTATATTTGTTTTTAAAAGTAATTGTCTCAACTATATTTGCTACAGTAAATGATGAATCAATGTTGCAGACAGCATATGTACAATAATAGTAAAACTAGTAGAGTGCGAAGTTAAGTAGCTTTTGTTCACAAAAAGCATAGGTACT
Organism: Esox niger; assembly: GCA_016801105.1. Classification (NCBI taxonomy): domain Eukaryota; kingdom Metazoa; phylum Chordata; class Actinopteri; order Esociformes; family Esocidae; genus Esox; species Esox niger. The sequence continues at coordinate 274 of JACXGJ010007574.1, read as the reverse complement.
TCTATTTCTGCCTTCCAATATGCTACAGTTAGCGTACCAAATTAAGTTCGCTAGCTAGCTCCATATATAAAATGAAATGAAAATATTTGTATTAAAATACAATACATACATATATTACGAAGTAAAATCACAGTTAACCTATCATAGGAAATAATGAAATACATATTTTCACTGTATTTAATGCACTATTCCATACCTTCATACATTTGATAACATAGCCATGTGGTACTCTTAGATTAATAATTATTTCAAATATATATATATATATATATAT
>JACXGJ010007573.1:9941-30151 GCA_016801105.1 Esox niger | reverse complement strand
TTGACATTCAGGTCACTCTCTCCATGGCGACACAGGTAGATGGAGCGCGGCGTGATGTGGATGTTCATGAGGTAGTAGACGATGCGGCTCTGGATGTGGTCCTGGACCTGGTTCACCAGGTACCGCCGTCCCACGTCTATGATCTTGATGTAGGATAGATGCCTGGGAGAAAGGGACGGGTCACACAGACGGACCACATTTACAAAACAACTGACCTGGATGCCTTTAGATATGGAGTTTTCAAAGTGAGGTGTGGCTCCCCAGGGGGCACCAGAGAGCTTCAGCAAGTTTCTAATAGTAACAAATATATCACAGGGAGATAAGCGTTATATACATTACGCAATGCTGGCTGGTTTTGAAATAGCCAGCCCAGAGCAATACTGAGTGGTCTACCATACTGTAGACAGACAAGTGGGCATGGTCTACCATACTGTAGACAGACTAGTGGGCATGGTCTACCATACTGTAGACAGACTAGTGGGCATGGTCTACCATACTGTAGACAGACTAGTGGGCATGGTCTACCATACTGTAGACAGACTGTACTAGGCATGGTCTACCATTCTGTAGACAGACTGTACTGGGCATGGCATACCATACTTTAGACAGACCGTACTAGGCATGGTCTACCATTCTGTAGAAGGACTGTACTGGTCATGGTCTACCATACTGTAGACAGACTGTACTGGGCATGGTCTACCATACTGTAGACAGACTGTATTGGGCATGTTATTTGCTATGGCACTTGTGGTTCTATGTCAAAACAAAACAGCTGAGGTAAATTAATCCTTCTTACGGACACAATTACATCTTGGTTTTCAGTGTACTCAGCTATCCCTAACTAATTATATTCTACAGAAGGTTGAGATATCTTCATACGTATTCATGAACTGCTGTATATCACAAAGTTGAATGTTTTGGTTATGTCCAGAATATTGCATTAGATAGTCAAAACAACCAGCTAATAATTGCTAACATGAGCACCAAAATACCCAAATCAGCTATACTTTTGAGCCCCATTCAGATATTTAGGTTCAGTAACTGCCTATTTTGACCAATCATTTCAGCTCTTCAGACAATAATTTTATAAAAGATCAGAATTTAGCTGCCTGCCTGAGTGAGAATCGTATAAAGCGTTACCTTGTAATATTTAGTGTGATTTACTGTATGTGGTTTGTTGATATGTGGCCGGTAGAAGGGAAGATTCGTTAGAGATGTTCTTTTCAGTTCTGGCCCAGCCTTGCTTTAGCAGCAGCCTATAGTGGATGAGATAACCGGCCATACCAGCTGCGGTTGAGCTGTTGGCCGGGCAAAATTCTGTTTAAACCGGAATCCACAAACTGAACTGTATCCTGATGTGGCGAACAGTGAAAGCTGAGAAACACTGATGTGTGTGTGTGTGTGTCAGGGTAAGGGGGCACCATGTGGTCGTTATGAGGTGCATGGCATCTTTTCTTCCTGATGCAGTAACTGAGGCTATTGCAAATAAGTTATTTCTCTGAATATTTTAATGGTAGTGCTGAGACACACACACACACACATGGACAGACACAGGCAGACATCATACCGAGGGACCAATCAATGTCAGCGAACAATATCCTGCACTGAAGACCCTTTGCAGTGGTTGCTCATAAATCACTCCAGCAGAGACGCTATCCAGTCTGTCTCTATTTTATTACACACACACACACACACACACACACACAATCACAAAGCAAAAGGGTGAAGAGAGAATCTATGCATATTTGGAGTAAACCAATCCACACTTCAAGGGCTGTAGCCCTCAGTACTCGGTGTCCAAATCCACAAATCCATCGTCATACTTGAGTCAATTCCAATTTTCCTGATGATAATTTAGCATAAGTGATGGTAATCTGTAAAGAATTGACTTTGGCCTACATGGCAGAATAAATCATGGAAATCCAAATGATTCCACCAGGCCAAACCCACTCATTACCAGGGCCCCGTCTCTAGTTGCATTCAAAATCATTAGCGAATACATCATCTCATGTTAAAACCTTTAGCTTGGCTGTGGAGAAATCCTGAATATTTTGGCTCCTTGACCTGGAAGCAAACAGAGATGGAGAGGTGACAACGGCAGCCTCTGTTCTGCAGCCCTCGGGCCTGTGTGCTGGCCATTCCACACTGACAGGCCAGGGGGGCGGAAGGGTCTGCCCAGGGGCGGAGGGGTCTGCCCTGGGGGAAGAGGATGAAGGCAGCCTGGTCGGGCTCCATGTCCTGTGCAGGTGGCAGGTGTGATTGTAGCGGGTGCAGGCGCGCGAGGGCGAAGAAGAGGAGCACAATGAGAACCCCTGTGCCCCTCTCACAGCTGCAGAGGGTGGGGATGACCACTGCTGACAGGTAGACTGGGGGGGTGGGGGGGGCGGAAGAGAACAGAGAGAGAGAGACCGCTGTACAGGTTGCGTTCGTCGGACTTCAAACAGAGGATTGTGTTGCGGGTGTGGAGAGACACATTCTTGTCTGGGTCTGGAGAGGGTGGGGATGGAGAGAGTACGGTGGCAGCATGAAGAGGGTGGGAATATAGAGTGTGTGTGTGGGGGGGAAAGGTGGTGGTGTGGATGGTGAGAGTTGGGGTGGAGGAAAAGGTTGAAGAAACGGAAAGAGATTGTCATTGTGTCCCTGCCCTGCGTGTTTTCTAGGACGCGTTGTCATTCAGGGTTCCTATCTATGGTATGTGTCTTTATGTTGGAGTTGCATCTGTGGTGTATTTAAGCAAAAAGCCAAAATGGGATGCGTTACATGGTAAACATAGCATGGCTAAGAGCTACGCTTTGCCACAGAATATACCAAAATATACACAGTGTACCAGAAACCCCCAAGGTGCCTGATTGCTCTTATGAACAGGTTACCAATGCAATTTGAGCTGTAAAAAGTGATGTGATGTCATTCCCATGATGTAGGAGTCATTTACCATGGCTTTCAGCCAATCGGCAATCAGGATGGAAAACAGCCATTTTATAAGAGTATTTATGCTTAAATCTGTGGTATACATGTCTATATGTCAGTGAGTCTCTTCTCTCCCTATGGATTTGTATCTGAGACAGTAATCCTCTTGCCATCCTCCCCTTGTGTGTAACTGTCCACAGCTCCCACTAAGACCGCCTGATCTCTGCCACCAGGCTTTCCATCAAAGCCCTGGTGGTTGTGCTTCTCAGGGGGAGTTTCCCCCAAAGCATCCCACGGGCTGATTCATCTGCCGGGGATGGGAAGCAAGGACAGACCTGGCACTTTTGGTTTCTGTGTTTTTCATGGCAGAGTAATGTGGTTTTTAAAACCCAGTGGAACATAGTTCAAAACAACACACACACACACACACACACACACACACGGACTAACGAAGACAAGACACATGCACGTATACCTACAGCATGTCGAGTGCCAAAGCGCGCGCGTGCACACACTACTTCCTTCTCTCTATCACTCCTGATTAAAGTGACAGGGGCACTTCCCATTGGCTGTGAGGGTGGCCCTCTCCTTTCCAGGGCAGCCAATTTCCCCTTCTCTAGAACTGATAGGAAACTTTGATTGTCCACTGAGCTTTGGAGAGTAAAAAAAATTAACTGACACTTCACATACAACTGCTCCTTATTCTCACTACGTTCTCTCACCACTCCACTGTTAACTCTTCATAGTCTCCTGATTTCTTACATTGGGAGCCAATCTGGATTTGTAACCTGGCCAACAGTTTTGGCAGACAGGAAGTGACACAGTGGTAACACCTGGTTCCTGCAACTCAACTTATATACACCTCATGCAACCTGGTGGTCTGGCAGCTTGACCCATTCTCCTATTTCCCATAATCCACCATAGCAAACGTATCATACAATATGGCTGCGTGTACTCACTTGAGGAGTTGGAAGAAAAACTTTTTACATAAATAGGTGGGTTTCTGTAGCAATACCGAATGAGGATGAGAAGTGAAGAGTGGCGACGAACAGAAGGATAGGTAGACAAAAAAACGTAGTAGAGAAATGTGTTGAAAGAGGTAGACCCACTAACAGGAAATGTCTCTCTCTCTCCCCACCCAGTGCTAGCCCTCCCAACACACTCTTCCTGTCAGGACTCCACTCTTCCTGTCCAGCCATTGGGAATCCCAGCTGGAACATTCCAGCTGTGCAATGGCCTTTTGTAGTTGCTCCCTCTTTATCTCGTTCTCCCTCTCTTGCTTTCACTCTCTCTCAAAGCCTCTTCGTTCACTCTTTCATTGATACATGCATACATTACTGTACCTGCTCTCTCTCTCTCAAAATGTGATTTATATCTGGAGATTGACTTGACAAGTCAAGAACCTTTGGGCCCTGAAGATCTCTACAGGATTCTCTTCAGGACAAGACAGACACTGCTAGACACTCCAAAGGCAAACGCAAAGACTAGAATAAAGACTACACATATACAGATTTCTTATGCTGGCACGTATGATGAAACAAAAACACTTGACCAAATAGGAAACACCTGTCAGGCCAATTGTTCCAATCCTTTTGGTGCCCTGAAATAGAGGGACTATGTATAAAAAGTGTTGTAGTTTCTAATTATCAAAAACACTATGCACACATTTTTCATACATTACAAGATGAAGCTAAGAAAGCTACAAACTGAATCTACACTTCAACTCCTTCGTTGTAGTTATAGTATTGTAGTATAGAGTTGAAAGATTAAGAAAAATGCTTACTGTCCCATTAAAACCAGGGCCATGTGTTTTTACTTTAGAATAATTATGTGGTCACTAGGGGTCGCTACATAACAGTATATTGGGAGTAGCAGTACCCTGGCGCAATCGAATTGGTAATGAGTCATAGCCTGAGTAACCTCTACGATTAGCTCGTGAGTGCCATGTTGTTCTCTCTTTACATACACAATACGTCACAGAAGGTCCTTGGTGGTGTTGATACTTTGTGAGCAGGGAAATGATAACAGCCATTAAGTTAATGACATAAAGTGAAAAAGAACACCAATGCATATAGCAAATACTTGTGTGTGCACTGCACGGCCAGGGTGAAAATACCAGGTTTCATGACTTTGTGTTTGACCTTTTTCGGAAAGAGAGCTAATCCCGGGATATAATAGACTCTGGTGCTGATATGGAAAACTGCTGCACTGTTATCTTGGTTGGCTAGGAGACCATCAGAACACGAAGCGGGTGGAGATGCTCGTTATTAAAAGGCAAGTTTGTGTATATTGGAAAACGCGATTATTTTGCCACTCATAAATACTATATGTTCCATGCTCGATTATAAATGCCTAGACTCTGAGGGTTATGGTTACTGCAAAGCGCAGTCAATGGAGAACTGGATGTCGATGGCGTTACCGAAAAATCCACTTATAAGATATCGATAATACAATTTGAAAGTAAAGGAATATTAGGCCTGTACCAGACCAGGGTTGAAAGTAGCCCAGCCTTCTTAGATCTATTCAGTGCACCTACACATAATACATAGGAAAATAATTGTGTTTGAATGGCTATATTTTATTCTGGCGGTAAAAACTGCAAAGACTGTCAGTACACTTCAGTTATAGCCTCCTTTCGAATCTGTAGTTATTGGACTATATTGGACTATATTGGCCTTATACATTTCTTTAACATGTTTTAGAGAATTTGCTCTAACGATTAAATGGCCCAATTCTAATTCTGTGATTAAAAGTACACTAATTATGTGTTATTATCAACATAACGTATTATTATTATTATTATTAGTAGTAGTAGTAAAGGTTGTTGCTGCAACAGTAGTAATAACAGTAGTTATTACAGTAGTTATAACAGTAGTAATAGCATACTAGCCATGTTATTATAATTGTTTTTATTATTTGTTAGTCTTCATCATTGTCATTTAATGTGGTTATTCATTTGGTCATTATCAGTTGTTGGTTATTATGTTTAATTGTGTTTAAATATCGCTGGTGATAGTTTATTATAGGCTCTAAAGTAATAATCAGTATAAAAAGCTACATCTGAGAAAAAAAAACATTTAGCCTTCCACTTTACCAATGTAGAGACAACAACCGAGGGAACAGGATTAATCAGGCAGATAACCATCATATCACTTCACTGTGATGTATGTCTAATAGAGCGTGTATTGATATGTAAAGTGTGTGCACCAAAGGCCTACCCAATAAACTCACTCAAAAAACCCAATGGAGCTAATATTGGCTCTAACACGGCATCGCGTAAAACGTGTAAATATTTCTCATTCCCTACATCTATCTGTCTCTATCAGCCTGCAGGATCTTCCTACCACAAATGATGCATTAGATGCATTGAATGTATTTGTTGTGCAAGTTTGAAAAGGCGGCGATAATCTGGGAGTAAGAGATAAGGAACACCAATTTATTCAGGGACACTTTGGACCCTGCTTCCATCCTCGGTCGGTGCTGACACCCCCAGCAGTTTGCTGATAACGATTAGGCCATTTATTATCTTCACAGAGAACAAAGATTGCCTAGTGCCGATGAAATATTACCCCTAGTAATAATCTGAAAAAGAAGGGCCCTGGCATCTAAAGCAGCATGCATATATAAATAATAACGTTTTTGCCGAGTGCAGTGCAGACACAAAACCCCTGCTGCAGAACATTGAAAATGATAAGAAAGCAACGTAAATTATTACTATTGAATTGTTAGGACTTTTGTTATTATTAAGCTATTATTATTAATTATGTTGTTATTAGTCCTTATTAATCCTTCACTTGGATTTATTAAATTATTATCATAAATAATTTCCAGTAACACTAAACAATAAAGTGTGTACCATAAATACAGTTTGTCACATATATTGAAATGTTTGCATAGGTCTAAGAAAACGTCTCAAATTTAGGGCTAGAAATGTGTAAACTGTGTGACATGTTATATTGCCCATCTTACTGTTAACTTGAGAAGTCAGCGGGTTTATCAATAAATAGGTTACATTTTAGTACAAAAATGTACTTATTTTATAAAAGGTACAACATTTGAATGGAATCTAGATGCTGATAAGCTTTCATCGATAGCACAAATAGCTCAAATCAGGAGGCTTCTCTTTCTGCTGGACAGATCACAAGGTTCACGCTGTTCATACCTTTATTGATCTTTAACTAATTAGCATTCTAATTGATTTAATGCTATGGGCATGTTACGAAATCCTTAACTTAGCTCACCCATTTTTTTCTAGTGATGATAGCCTACCATCTTATAAATAAACTAAACGAGAAATACATAGGAGTAATATTTGTAATAAATCAGAATGTATATTTTTTGTCAACTTTTATTCAAATCGAGACAGTCGTTTTTGTAATAGATTATGGCCTGTCAATTAGGCCAGTCTAGTAAATAAGTTTTCTATCACTAAGTTAGATTTGGTTGAAAATATAACTATTTGAAGAATAATACTGGCATTCACCAGATATTTAAAAGGTATGTTGTAGCTCTTGCTCATATGCATCAACGTTTGTATGGCGTCAACACTGACGACCTAACACAGATTTCTAAAGATTGTGAACCACGTAACTTAGTGAGCTTCCGTGCCACTTTGCTGTTTGCTTCAAAAAACAGAAAATAACATATTGCTGTGCTCTGTCTTTTCTCCAGGAAATATCTTCTTTATTTTGTAATTTTTTGTGACCTAGCCCAGCCAAACCTCATCCGTTGATTTTTGTATTATTATTTTAACTGCCTTTGAGGATGACAATTGAACTAGTCCAATGCAATACCAGTTCTCTGTTGTTTTCCTATATTTCCCTATGCATGCATAAGCATTAAACTGAGGTCGTTGCTGAATTTTACATCTGTGATTTTAGGCATTGAATTAAATGCAATTAATTCTGTCAGAGTTCACTTTTTCTTTCTTTTCTTTATGCAAGCTTGGTTTTCTCCTTTTTGTGTGTGTGTGCACTCTAGGGGACACGAGCCCGGGATACAGCGGTCCTTGCGCCCTTGCACCTGCCTGGCTTCAGCCATAGCGCACGAGCCCAGGTCGCGTGCAGGAGATTTTGAGGCTTTGCATGTTTTAAAAGTTGGTGTTAATGTGTGGGACAGAGAAAAAAAGATAGGAGAAGGGAGGGTCGTCATGGTGTACCGTATTTCAATCAGAATGGGCGGGGAAGGAATTCATTACACCGGATTGCTGTTACCCAATTACTATGCATGTTGTTTTATCTAGCTTTCTCGAGAGAACCTCATATAGCTTAATAAGTTGGCTAATATAATCACACAAATTCGTTGCAAAAGTTTGTTTACAATAGTTTCGATAATTTTGCATATATATCCAAGCCAAAGCGTTTTGACTTCATCCTACTTTATATAGACTAACGTATATATAATACAGCAATACAAAATTAACTGTTTGATACACTAAAGTGAATTGAATGAAAAAAGTGTATAATTGGGATGTTGTTATATCAGATGGCACAGGTTGGTTGATACTGACCTGAAACTAACGTTGCATAAGCAACTGTTCTGCCTTGTAAAGTGTTCTTGGCATGATTAATTTTACAAGTAAACGGGTTTTAAGAATGAACACTAGAAAGCCTACCTTATCCCCTCCTTCATAAAATCAAAATGTCGAAATCCACGACCCGGAAGACACAATTGAGACAGGTTGATGCGCCATGCCAACACCTTTACGTTGCACCAGCCATATATGATTTTTTTTCTTCATTTTCTGTGGAGATGAAAAAAGGTGGAGTACGAAGCAGGGCGAAGAGAGAGTGGGGGAGGGAGGGAGAGAGTGAGCGAGGTGCAAAGGGGGAGGGAGAGGTAGCTTGCCTGCAGACCAAACTATTATGGGACCGAGCGATGTGGCTTCCAGAGCAGCGCAGCATCACCAACAAACGCGGATTGAGTTTAAGGCAGTACAACTATTTTCAAGATTACTCTGTGAAAGTGCGCATAACCGGAAAACGTGTGAGATAATTACACAGCCAGGCATGTAAAACCGAGACCCGGCTATACCGCTGGTCTGAATATATATTCCTCTCCCAGACAGTGCAGGAGCGAGACTGTGTAAAAGTCTACTGCGCGAAGAACAAGGATCAACTACAACACAGCCCTACAGGCTACGTGGAACCATCAAGTGGTAAGAGATATTAAAAATGTGCTAACGGTATTGTCAGTAATTGAATTATTTAGGATGTAATCTCCATGCAGTAATGTTAGTGGACACGGTAAAATTTAAAATGCGAGTGTGTACGCTGTCCAAGCCAAATGCAAGTCAAACATTATATTCATCATTTCAGCTACTGTAGGCTAGAAAATATTATTTGCCTCTTAATAATGCATCGTTGAAAGCACACATTTTTCGGTTACAAAGAACCCCAGCACAGCTGAGGGGCCTGGAGTAACGGTGTAAGAATGTGGGAATAAAAAAAGAACTTAACAATGTTTCTGTGTGAACCGTTTATCACATGTTCATCATAGTTTAACATTTACAATAATTCGTTACGCAGTTAAAGCATCTAATCCAATTCTTCTGTTATTTTTCGAGATTACGTGCTTTAACCTATGCACTACCTAAAATAAGGCAACTGTGTAATCAAAAATGAATTGACACTATCCTATTACTATTTTAAATACTATTACATATATTATCACACAAAGTGTTGCTTGTGTTACATTATGTAATGTGATAGGGATCTGATGGGGATTTTACTCCCAAATAAATACCTGACACAGCAAACAAGAGCATCGATTAGGTTATACTGTCTTTAGATTTCATTCTTCATGCTAAAACAGTTACAACATATGAGTGGTAATCAGTTTTGAAATCAACAGATCGGGTATTTTTAGCATCAGTATTTATTAAAGAATTGAAACTAAGTATAATTCCATAATTTAAATCGTGAAAATGTAGTTTATCATGGATCTTGGATAACCAATCATAGGTGTGAGATCTATGTCAGTGTTATATTGATATACGTTAGTACAACCACGTGCTTTCCAAAGCATTAAGACTCCATCAACCCCCATTCCCTAGAATAAATTATAACAGTTTCGTGATCTCAGCTAGCTTCGACTGCAAATAATGTAGCAACATAGCTGTAATATAATAATATTATATAGGTTTGCAGAAAAGTTTATTACATCTAAACTCGTCAGGCTCGGCATTAGTACTCGCTAATCTAGTCAAGTAGGTGGATCATTCAACTTCTATGATTTTCCGAAATACCTGATTTTGCCATTGCCAAAATATTATGTCTGATGCCTTTAACATTGATGTCCATGTAAAAAGGTCAGTTTGAACACTTGTGACTAGATTACTTCTTATAGCTGGACTAGTATCTAGGGTGTTCAGATGGATTTTCTCACCTCATCAAATGTACTTACAATTTCTCTTAAAACTCCAGAAGTGTAGAATTTACATATCACCTATCAGTCCCCACACACTCACCCAACATTTCTGTATGTGTGTGTGATCCAGGTCTTACAATACTTTTGTGAAACATAAATCCTATTTCAGATTATTAAATCATTAAATAGGCCCCAAAAGGTTTATTAGTCGGACCCACTAGGAATAAGTAAATTTTTTATCATGTAGATGGCAAAACATTTAAAATGAAAGTTGGTATTAGAATTTGTGTTACTTTTAGGTTTTGGCATCTTGGGTTAGGTTTAGGGTACGCTGGTAGTGTTAGATTAAGTTTAGGCATAAAGGTCAGAGTGTGTGCTAGGATAAGAAGTAAGTTTAGGGGATGGTGATGGGAATCATGGGGTATCAGATTCATTGTCTTTAAAAGGCTGAATACGACAACTAACTTCTTCAAACCCATGCCAACTTCACAGAGTAAATTGATCAAGTTTTTTTTAAAGCTGGTAAGGCATTGGTGTTAAATTCAGTGCTGGGTTCCCGCTTTCACGAGGATGGGCTGTGTGCTGTGTTCATGTAGCCCAGTGCCCGGCTTCCATCTAATCATATTTGTGGAGGGCAATAACGCTTCCACTGGTTTGTGTCTTTCTCACCCCCCTGCTTCTCATCACAGAGCCCTCTGATTACTCTCTGTTGCTGTTAATGGAAGTTACTTCAATGTTTTGTGACTTTCATTTTACTCAGAAACTTAGGAACAAATCCAAATCAACATATTTCCTAAAATGTAAACATATTTTATGAGGACAACCAGGGGGAGAGCAAAGGGGATTTACTTCATAACATTTTTATAATATTTGAAAGTCCTGTTACAACTTGTCATTTGCTCTGTTGTAGAGGATTGCTGGGGAATTCAGCATTAGTCAACTGTATTATTATTTCACACAATGTTGTATACAATTTGAGCCTTGGTGTTTAACGGATATGAATGGACATCAAAAATGCAAATTGAGATTCATTCAAACACCCATTAAAACCATCAGCACTCTCCATGAAAAATTTAAATGTGACACATTACAATACAGTGTGTGTGTGTGTGTGTATATATAAAAGTACTACTTTTAACAGTTCCTCATGACGCTGACGATTGACAAATGGGAAAAAACATTAAACCTTGTTCAATATTCAAAAACAAGTAGACAGACAGATGAAGCACTACTTACATAGGCTCATATTATCCGTAAAATCAACTTATTTACCAGGATTTAATTTAAATGTGTCTAATTAAATAACTTAATTAAATGCTCTTACTTAGAACACTAGGCGGTTACATCTACTCAGTAATAGTCTGTCATTAGTTGCCATGCTTTTTGTTTACAGTGTAGGCAGCAAGGAAGAGTTAAGGTGCTCACCTCCAAGGGGTCTGTGTTGCTCTGTAAGGATAACACCCCTGTGAGACAATGCTGCTGTGTCCTTGAGAGAGGACCCCCCCCTCCTCTGGCCCAGGCGCATCCTCCTCCATCCTTTGTTCCAGCTCAGATACAAATGGGATTAATGAAGGTATAAATTACAGAGGGGTAAATCCTGCTGAGTAATCCATTTGGAAAACATGCAAAACAACAATGGAGAGGAATCTTTCTGAGCCTGACCCATCTAGTCCCAGACACACAGCCCACAGCCAGCTGCACCACAGAGTAGCACAGCACCAAGAACAGACACACAGCAGGCGTGAATTGGGAAAAGAACAGTTGAGCATTTAACATTAGGGTTTTGTCAAGACAATTGTCTCTATTTCTCTTGCTTAACATTTTAATTGATGCATAAATGTTTGGAGAGATTTATGCTTATTTTTATTATTTGAATACCATGGACATTTTCAATGAATTATCTGTAAAGACTATTTCAGTTGTACTTTAGACCTAAGTATCATTAAAGAAAAACACTTTTTGAAATCTACGTTATTTCACCAGCTCTATGAATAACAACTGACAAAGTTGCAAATGATGTCAAAGATATTTCACTTATTTATTAGGAAAATGTTCCACTACACCTGTCATTTTCTGCAGCTTTTGGTCTCATCTGAGTGATTATGTAATTATAGAGATCCCTGGGTGTGTTACGACCCCACATAGCCTAAACTAATTTGTTGATTTTAAGAGTTGACAAGCATAAGAGGGCTGAGCTCATCATGTCATGGCCCCTGGCTAGATGCCAATGATTGAATGTCAAGACTCACACAAACACACACACACACACACACACACACACTGCCAAAATGCTCATTTTAAAGACCAAACGGTCAGAAGGTAGTCACTCTAACATTAAAGATTTCATCCATCCCTTTTTGTGCAGGTTGTAAATTGTCCCTAAGCAAATCATTGTTTGACGTTGGCTTGTTCAAAACATAACTTTTTTCCAGAATAAATTATACTTGGTTCTCGCTGATTATGAGGCTTTTTGGAACGATTATAAAGTTCATGCGCTGAGATTTTTTCCCATTTTCTGTGACGCTGTGACGTCAAGTCACGGCGTCAGAGAGGCGGCCAGTCTGGGCCCCGAGCTCCCTCCAATTATTGCCTGTCAATCACGCGTGGCGGACACACGCACGGCGCAGACACAATACGCGCACAAACATTTTTCTTTATAAAAAAGCAACAATTAAACATGGATTGAATATAAATTATTATATTTATATGTGGCTGTGCACGAAATGCCACATTTGTACCATGTCTCGACTAATGAGTTTATCACGGATGTTCTTTCCATCAATCATTTTGATCAGGTAGAGGTCTATAGCTGCATGTACAAAGGTGGACAGGCTACACTATTTCATCATATAATAATAAAAGGCAATATACAAGCATTAAATGTTTATTAATAATAATCACTCATGTTTTATAAACGACATATTGTGTTGTTCTTATATTATTAAATAGGCGTTTACTTATGAGAGCTTTCAATATTTTCCTTATTTAAAAAAAACATTGTTAATGGTATAATATCAAGAAAGAGCAGTTTTAGGCTAGTTGTAAATGTGTAACTGGTGATAACTTACCTATGGCTACTTGTGGTGGAATAACCTGCTTGTATAAACCAGATAGTGATTGTAAACAATTAAGAATTAACAGTGTCACTAATGGTCACCAATCGGTTTCAAGCAGGTGAGGCCTGACGCCTTGTCTGCACCCAAGTGAGAAAGGGACGACATTAACATTCAAAAAGTGTTTGATCGCTCTATCTCTAAAACAAAACCAGTGTTTTCACAGGAGGAATGTCGTGACTACTAATTAAAGACAATTAGGCGCTCACAACAATGGCCCCAATTTCGAGGTCATAAAAATGCTCCTCCCTATCTTTTGCGGTGCAAAAAGTTGTGTTTATTTGAATTGCCGTCTCGTGAGAAGTCACATTTGTATATAACATGATTTGTAAAACCATAAATGTTTTGTCTAACCTCCAAAAGCAGTTTAACACGGCGATTGATAAAAACAAGGCCTATGCAAGGCAGCTTTAAATTGTTAAATTATGCTCATGGTGCATTTACAGAAGCTCATTATGCACGTAGAAATATACCGCATACTTGGTTTCATAGCATACACAATTGGCTCACACTTAGAATCTAAGCTTTTAGCCTACTAGGCTTTCCAGATACGGGTAATGCAGTTGACTGTCAGGCTTACATTTTATAGTTTCAATTTGCCTCCATCCGTCCGTCTGAGTCATGGTAAAAGAAGACATTATCAGCGGCCAATTGGTCTTTCTGTGAGCTTCACGAGAGAGAAAAGACCCCCGAGAAATTACACTGCTGATTGATATGTCTTTTAGTTTTTTGGTCCGGGGCATTACTGTTTGGAATAGAAATTGAAAGAGCATAGATACATGAGCCAATTGCAGCTATACTTATCTGTGATTGGCCTACAGGAGGTCACTGCTCTCCCTCGACTCCGCCCCGCTCGCTTGATATGGAATTTACTGGCGCCAGGCGCATCAGTGTAGGCTACAGACACATTAATGAGCGTGCGCTCGGGTACCACACGGATCAGAGATTAAAGTGTGTTTGAACAGCTGATCGTAGTCACAGATCACACTTTCAACAGGTAAAATCAGAATACAGATATTTTGCAACGGAATAAGAATGGATGGAAACATATGACTAGAACATCGTGCAATGTAGCTTGTAAGTCGCTTTTTCCCTTATTTTTTCTAGACTGAATGTATTTGGATGAAAGCAATCCTATATTCCGCATACCTTTCATAAAGGAGTTGTGCAAACCGTTCTGGCACCATCCGGTATTAAATTAGATTTTTTTGTTTAATTGCAGATGTCAGTAAGAGAAAAGACGGATCAAGGGTTCCAATAAACTTGAAGAAAGCTCAGATAACCAATCTGCATTACAACGTCAGTTCTATCATCCATCCGTTGGGACTGGGAAAGTGCTTGAAGGAAGAGGACCAAGGAAAAGAACGCAGACATTATTTCGAGAAAAATACATTGCTTTTTGGTTACATCTTGGATAAAGAAATCGACTTCTTATAGTTATGGAAGTCGCTGCCGATCAGTCTCGGTGGATGGCGCATCACCATGCCGTGCTAAATGGTCAACACCCGGACTCGCATCACCACAGCCTGACCCACAACTACATGGAGCCTATGGCGCCGCTTTTGCCACCAGACGAGGTGGACGTGTTTTTGAACCATTTGGACTCTCAGGGGAACCCCTACTATGCCAACTCCCGGGCCAGGGTTACATACAGCCAGGCACACGGTAAGACCCGCTCAGCTATGTAACTGAATTGTATTTGTATTCCATCAAAGTGTGCATTAAATTATAGCTTTAGTTAGGCCTAATTGTGTGAAGAATGCGTGATTACAAGATATTTTCCCAACAACCCTCTTGACTACATTTTGCCGGCTGTGTGAAGCGCTCTTAAAAATATAATTGTTAAACGGTGTATTTAGAGTGCTTAGTCAATGTATTTTTATTTTATATTATTATATTTGTTTATGCAATATTGGCTTCAACGTGTGAGCTCCTACTATTAATTACAATAGTGTAACAAGTGGATATGCGTGTCAGTATTTGGCGCACGGCATGGAATCTTAAAACGAGAATTTCTAGCAAGAGGAAAGGGAAGTATGTCATTTAACCCCTCTCTGCTGGGGCAGGTTTCTAGAGGAGAGAGAGGCACTTCCCGGATATAAAATCAAAAGCGCAAAATTACTAATAACATTCTTTAGTCCAAGATCTGGAACTAAGCGACGAACAGGCTATGGCCGTAGGAAACTAGGAGTCCAGTCAAGGCCTTTACACCGGCCCTTTCTATACTCGTGGATCTTTTCTTCCTTACGTGCTTTTTACATTAGTATATATTTTGAGTTGGACATTTACATTAGTAAACATTTTGTGAAGTATGCTATGGCACGGGATACTGTAACCTAATAACGATGTTGCGGGTGCTTTTAAAATTGTGTGGATTTATAAATGAGCCATAGGCTTTAGGATAGGCTATCGGAATAACTTTTCAAACCGTGGAAAACTCTATGTCGAGATTTAATAATCTGGAATATAAATCAACGGGTGAGGAGACAGCATATTCGCAGTGGGGGGAAATGGACACAACACTTTCAAAACAATACCTTAATAGCCTATTTCTTATTTCCAGCTCGCCTTGGGAGTCAGGTTTGCCGGCCACACCTCATACACAGCCCCGGCATTCCGTGGCTTGACAGCGGGAAGGCGGCCCTCTCTGCAGCTCACCACCATAACGCATGGGCGGTCAGCCACTTCAGCAAGCCCAGCCTGCATCCTGCTGGCTCCGGCTACGCCTGCAGTAGCAGCTCCAGCACTGCTCCGGTGTCTTCCCTCACCCCGTCTCATTCCAGCCCACACCATCTCTACAGTTTCCCTCCTACGCCTCCCAAAGACGTATCGCCGGACCCCGGTCCTACTTCTCCAACATCCACCTCTACGAGAATGGAAGAAAAGGAGTCCCTCAAGTACCAAGTGTCACTGGCAGACGGAATGAAAATGGAAGGTTGCAGTCCTCTCCGCAACAGCCTGGCTTCGATGAGTGCCCAGACTCCAGCAACACATCACCCCATCCCGACGTACCCATATTCTCTCCCAACACCACACGAATACAGCGGCAGCCTCTTCCATCCGGGTAGCCTGCTGGGTGGTTCTTCATCCAGCTTTACACCGAAGTGTAAAAGCAAAGCCCGGTCGTGCTCAGGTGAGTTTCACAGTTCTATTCAGAAAAGTCTGGTAGATTATATTTATTTCATTATCGTGGCCTCCAACGATATGTGCCTGAATGTTTGAAAATATAAACTGGGCCCGTGACGTTCACAGATAATTACACCAGATATAATTTTCGGTTAGTGTAGACATACTAGCAAATATTAGTGAATCTGATAATTAATTCAGATGAAATAATTTTAAGCAGAGAGCTTACACATGTTGATTTTATCTTCAAGAAATAGATTGTTTTTTTCTTAGGTTATTTTACCTGCAGCGCTTCTCTCCACCCAAACCTGTCCAAACGTCTCCTATCTCTGCCCAATCGCATTCGTCACCACTTGTAAACACTATCCACTTAAAAGGGTCACTTAAGGGAATTTAACATGAAACGACTAATCAGGGTCACCGATTACAAACGCAAATATTCTGGACCTGCTTGAACATGATTAAGAGCTTTTGAGTAGAGATGAGATGATTTATCTGCATAGTGGGATAGAGATAGTTTAAAGAGTGTGCTAAATGTAATAATATTTAAATAAAAAAATGTGTACTTTGTTTTTCTTGACATAGGGCTACCATAACTATATGACAGATTAAACCACTTTAATTAAAATAATTTAGCTACTAACGGTGACAGTCACTGTGTCTAATTTAAAACCATACAATGAATGTTTTCTGAGCTGGCTAGGTGCTTTGAAATGTATTCCACAAAGTCCTCTCTTCCACTTGTTTTCTTTTAAATTTGGTCCTAACACTTAAAAATGCAGGAGTCACGACGCTCTGGCTCCTGCCATATCCGGTATACCTTGAGTGAACAAATCACGACCTCAACCCCCGCCCGCTGCTCTCCCCAATACTAACAAAGCACGGTCGGGACACGCCGTCACGGGCGACAGAGCCCTGCTGTTTGTGTTTTTAAACATGGACTTGGCCCAGTGCGCTGAGAGGTTGAGGGTGAATAAAGACCCAGCCAGCCTACCTTAGATGAGAATATGATTAATGACCGTATCATTGAACATATAATATTTAAAATGTATAATATATTTATTAGGGTATTGTAATGAAACCGTTAACTCTAATACCCGTTGAAGATCTTTTAAAAAGCACATCACTTTCAAAGCAATTAATGCATTATATTTAACATTTAATTATATAGTTTATCAAGCTAGGACACAAGGCTATATGTAGCTATTAATCAATGCCTTTGCTCAGACATAAAGCTAATTATGTTCGAGGCCTGTTTCCAAAAATCCTATTTCAGCCTGGAGTTTCTACATCAGCATACATAATAGCAACAACTGTCTTCACTTCAATTATCACTACAAATGAACGTGCTATTAGTCTATCTGATGGATTCTGTTCACTAGTTCAATGTGTGGGTGTTAGATTTGTTTTGTAAATATTTTAATTAAAAGCTATTCATTATCCACACATCTTTTGAATGATTTTTTAGAAGAGTGCCATAGGTATCAACCAAGGGAAATGCAATAGAAACAGGTTTATTTTTATGAATCTCCAACTACAGATTCATGATCAGTTGCCCAGACTAGACCTGCTGCTAAATACCTGCGGTCCATTTCAAAGTCTCAATGGAGGTGTAATTGATTGTTGTATAATATTCCACAATGTCTTATTTTGCAGTCAGCACATACCTAATGACAGTGTAGTTTCCTGGTTAATAGCCAGCCTTCTCTCAGTAGGATTTCAGTGTTCAGCTCTTATGGCACTTCCCTAAATTACATAGCGATTTAACATATTTTACATTTGCTGGAAGGCAGTGTTGGACTGGTAAAACAGGGATTGTATCCAAAACGAAAAAATACACTTCAAAAGGATTGTGGAGATTGTATAGAGCAGATCCCTTTCTCTGCTTCGGGTGGGACTGTGGGTGTCGCTGACATTATAATAGGAATAAAAGCACAATTCTCTGGGGAGGGAGACATGAATTAAGGCCATTTTGGTTGAGGTTTACCAACGGCCCATTTGACTGAGTCTCAGCACGATGACACAGTGGACCTGTGAGGGAGAAGGATTGCCCACTGGTTCTCTGCAGCTACAAATGTGGTTGAAAACACTTGAAACCTGAACACAACAGAGGAAAAATCAATTGGGGTTCCCAGTAAACAGGTCAAAGTAGCTTTTAAGGTACACACATTGAAACCTACAAAGAAAGTGTTGAGTCAACAAATTCATAGGGCACTACCTAAGCACACTGGCTGATTTGAAGTGATACGGAGCCATAATATGGCCATCTATTTGGTTGAGACCACAATGTGGTCAGACAGGCCCAGACCTAAAACCACCTTAACCACACATTTGTGTCTCCTGAAATGTTCGACTGCTAATATGATTAATTATGTAGTTCTAATTTAATGGTTGCTCACGTGTTTGGTGTCTCACGTGTCTCCTGTTTTTGGACACCTTTGGACAAGTCTTGGCTGTCTCTAGGCTCCTTACCCTGGATCACTTTACCCTGGATTACTTTACTTTACATACAGGTGTCTGTGTCCATGGCAATTCCCCCTGAACCAAACTGCATAGCAGACGGTCAAATGGTATTGTCATTTGTCATATTGTATTGTTATATTGGATTGGCGTATGGTATTGCCATATAGTCCTATGGTATTGTTATATTTTATTGATGTATGTTATTGTCATGGGGTATTGATATTATGTATTGGTGTACAATATTGTCATAGGGTATTGTCCTTAGCTTGGACACCTCCAGAATGATAGGTGATGAGACCCTCTTGTTACATGTGCTTTGGTCTTTACATTTAACTACTGATGAAGAGTGTCTCCAGTAGAATCGTTATTCCCAGGGTCTCTTAGGACCTGACAACCACTGTCTTCCATGAGAATCCGTTTCTTTTCAGCTCTCGATCGAGTGTGAACTTTTTAATTATATAAATGTCCCTTTGTCTTCCTTCCACCTGAATTCTGCTCAGAGGGGCGCGAGTGTGTCAACTGTGGAGCCACCTCCACCCCCCTGTGGCGGCGGGACGGGACGGGCCACTACCTGTGCAACGCCTGCGGACTTTACCACAAGATGAACGGCCAGAACCGACCCCTCATCAAGCCCAAACGCAGACTGGTGAGTCCCCGTCTCTCTCCCTTCAATCCTTCTAGGCCTGAGAAGGGGGTCCCAAATAGAGCACAAAGCAGATACCGGGACAACAGGACAATTGTAGGAAAGTTATATTTTCCTTATGATCTTCCTGGCATTGTTAATCCTCCCACCTCCTGATGATCCCCTACACTGCCTGGTACAATACTGCTACTATTGCCATTGTCCCTGCTATCATTATTGCTGGTCATTCTGATACTGTCACTGATACCAGTACACATGCTGCCTACTTATCACCATGCTGGACTGAGAAGAAAACATAGGAGTGTTTCTGCCCAGACGCTTAGCATCAACACCTAGGGGACTGCTAAATAGTGTTGTGTTATTGTTTTTCCATTCAACATCGTAATGGTTTAAGAGACACATATAATATAATGTTCTTCTTTAACAAAGACACATTCACCTACGTACACATTCAGCATTTAAGGTTGTGATATGTCACGGGTGAAACTCAGAGGAAATTTAAACATGACAGTTAAAGAAAAATAGCTTTTTGCTTTTCTCTTGGTCCGTCAAACGCCTGGTGGGGAGATCCCTGTTGGGGGGGGGGGGGG
>JACXGJ010007572.1:0-30049 GCA_016801105.1 Esox niger | reverse complement strand
GATAGGGGAGAATAGCACAGTGATAGGGGAGTGATAGGGGAGTGATAGGGGAGTGATAGGGGAGTGATAGGGGAGTGATAGGGGAGAAGAGCAGAGGGAACGAGAGAAAAAGCAGAAGGAAGGAAAAGGGTTGGAGTGTCCCCAAAAATCGTGCCACACAAAAATCATCATCGAACACGGTTATTTTGCAGTGAAAATACTGTACAAAATCCTGTTTGTCCATTTAAATCACCGAAATGGTTTTCTGTAGACGTCTTTACAGAGAAGCAATGAGAGATTTGAATGGCAATTTCAAACAACCGTTATCAGTAATATATTGTGTATTGTTATCAGGGCATAGTAGGGGATAGATGCACAATTAAAAACAAGTAAATCCTAGTTAATGCCAGCTGACCGACATGTTCTGTTGGTCTGTGGGATTCCACTCACCTGTACAACCACAACGTTTATTGGATGAACAAATCATTCTTCATTATTTTTTTCTATTTAACCCGAGACAACAGGACTTTTTCTCCTTCTGAAGTACCACATAAACCTGCGTGCATCACCCTCTTCAGGAAATTGGTGAAGAGGAAGATAAAAAGAGTCAAACATTTCTGACTGCTGGACGTTATTGCTTTCAGAAAACAACACATCGAACCAACTATATCAACAACTGCTTTCTATCTCTATCAACACTCAGGAGTAGGCATATAAAGGAAGTGCATTCAGAACGGTGTTAGCTTAGCTTTCTCTCCCCTGGGTGTGTTACTTAGCTGCTTGTCTTCTGGTTGTGCAAAAACATTGATGTGGCCTAACAGGTCATGTACTCTTATAATCCTCATAGCACAACCAAAAGAGGATTGGCCACCCGTCAGTGTGTGGTTCCTCTCTAGGTTTCTTCCTAATTTCGACACTACTAGGGAGTCTTGTGCTGGCTCTTTGGGGTTTCAGGTTGGGTATCTGTAAAAGCACTTGTTGACAACTTCTGATGCAGATACATTTGACAAAAATCTTACTATTGCTACCCGATTTCCCCACTAAAAGATAGATAATATTAATATTGAATACCATTTTCCAAAAACAACAATGTAAGTCCCATGTACCATGATGAACAGAAGCTTGTTATTCGGCTAAAATAATAAGTACCTGCAGTTACAAAACTTGAATGCTAGCTGCTGTTGAACCCAGATCGTAATTGTACTTCCCCTTCATGTGAAGCTGCTCCTGTCCTAGTAACGTCAGATCAATCCATTCTCTCATGCTTCTGCTGCCCAACAACTTTATTAAAGACGTTTCTCAAGGGCACATCATCATATGTATTTTTTATCATTTATTGCTTCACTTTCCTCTGAGTGGCAGACCACTTTTATGGTTTGTTACTTAAGCTAGCCATTTTACGCAGTTCAAATCCTTAACCAACAAGCCAACAAGACCCAAAGGTCACAGACTGGCATTTATATTAAAACAAATATAAATGTTTATCAGTTTAATGTAACTGAAATAGTATTTAGAAAATCAACAACAAACAAAATCACAATAACCATAACATAAATGGTTCTTTTGGGCCCTTCTGATTGGCTGCCACGGGGGGCAATGCATTCGTCACACCCATTAAAGCTTGACCTCTGAACTGGAAGTCTCCGAAGCAGCTGTGCTCATCGAGGTGTGACCAACCAGAAGGCCAGCTGTACATACATCAGGTGTAAGCAACGCGCAAGTTTAGTGTTTCATAAGAGTTGTTGCTAGCCAGCATCCGTAACTACTCTGTTAGTGTCTTGACAACAAGATGGTGGGTCGTTAGGGCTACACCCATGTTTTACACCATCACTGGATCTCCCGAATTGGGCTCAAGTTTAATGATGCATTCAGCACTGTTTTGGGTTGGGACAGAAACACTGCTTTGTGATGGATAAATCAATGAACGTCAGACTTTGCATCTACATGAAGACTGAAGGGAACTGTTGCTGGGTTTGAGACAATCTTCGGTATTACTGATCAAAACAAGTATTTCGGTCTTTACGCACAACTTTCCATATGACATATATACTACCCACCTAGATCAGCTGGCTCCTATTGTTCCTCTTAGAACTGTGCAGTAATACATTCTGAAGATCCGTCAGTCAGAAAACTAGTCTGTCAGAGTGGGTTAACCAGAACAACGGAACCGACCACATTAACGTTCTCTGCCAAAAGCTGATGTAACATAAAAAATAAAAATAAACAGTCAGAAGACAACACTGCAAACACAGAAACAACCACATAAATATCCCTGGTTGCCTACTGTGAGGTAAGGAAATCCACTTCTGAAATATTTTGGTATTTGCTGTCAGAACAGAAGGCGGTACGTTAATGCCAAACGAGGGTAAATAAATTCCCTCGTCCTCGTCCCCAGAGCACAGAGTGGAGCGAGCAACACTGCAGATACAAAGTCACGACTAACCTCTGACGCCAATCAAACTGCTTCCCATACCCAAAATAACTTCCTGTTAGAAGCGCATGGCACTGGGGATTGGAGGAAGAGAAATTAACCTCCAATTGGAGACTTGGTCAGTGTCCCAAATCTGCCACTATAGAAGAGCATTATGTAGGCAGTAGACTGTTTTGTGATGATTGATTTGCAATGTGTGCTTGGTTTAAAGAATGAATAAATTAACACAGTAATAAGAGGCAAAGTATCTTGGGGGTTCAACCCCCATCCCGGCCCATAGACATGCCTGGCTTTATCAAACCTGAGCTTAAGAATTAGATAGGAGGTCCGAAACTGGGGGTCTAAACTATCACTCAGCAGAGAGCACATTTTAAAATTTTCCTTCTATCTTCACCACAGATGTTGGTCTGATGCTCCAGATGAGATCATCTGCAGTGTAAAATGTCTGTCAGTTGCTCTGGACGAGATCGGCTGCTGTATAAAATGTCTGTCAGTTGCTCTGGATGAGATCGTCTGCTGTGTAAAATGTCTGTCAGTTGCTCGGGATTAGATTGTCTGCTGTGTAAAATGTGTGTCCGTAGCTCTGGATTAGACGGTCTGCTGTGTACAATGTCTGTCTGTTGCTTTTACAGACATTGTTCTGTGTAAAATGCCTGTCAGTTGCTTTGGATGAGACTATTCAGAGACAAACCACAGAGCTCCTGGAACCTGACATGGACACTGTAGCATCTCTATCTCTCATGTTGTAGCCTAGATTCAGAACACATGTTAAATTCATAGCCTATTGTTGTTGGAATAAGCTTGGATCTTGTATAATCAGCTATCTGGATGAAAACCAAAGGGAAAAGAGTGGGGCCAAAGAGATTTTTAAAGGGACACTCTGAAATAGAGAACAGTGCACCAGGGCGCTATGAAGGGAACAGGGTGCCTTTAACTCTGTGGTCTAAAGACCGGCCCCATGACCCTGGGAGATATTGCTATAGTGCCAAGGAATGACAGAAGGACTGTCACAAATCAAACTTCAAAACGCTGTGGTGGGGGTACTTTGTAGGATACACAGTTCTGCTGTCAACAAATGTGGTGACCAGTAGAAGAATGTGGTGTATCTGCCATCTAAAATCCTGTTTGGACTTGAATATCACCTCTAAATGAGGACTGGTTGGGGTGAGGTTTAGAGAGAAGGGGTGTTTAGAAGGAGGTATTGTGGGTGCTGAGGTAGAGACTGGAAGAGGGGTGTTCATTGGAAGGTCTGGTGGGAGTTGAGGTATAGAGAGAAGGGGTGTTTAGAAGGAGGTATTGTGGGTGCTGAGGTAGAGACTGGAAGAGGGGTGTTCATTGGAAGGTCTGGTGGGGGTTGAGGTATAGAGAGAAGGGGTGTTTAGAAGGAGGTATTGTGGGTGCTGAGGTAGAGACTGGAAGAGGGGTGTTCATTGGAATGTCTGGTGGGGGTTGAGGTATAGAGAGAAGGGGTGTTTAGAAGGATGTATTGTGGGTGCTGAGGTAGAGACTGGAAGAGGGGTGTTCATTGGAAGGTCTGGTGGGGGCGAGGTATAGAGAGAAGGGGTGTTTAGAAGGTGGTCTGGTGGGGGTTGAGTTAGAGAAGAAGACCTTCAATAGCCAGAACCAGTCACCAGTGTATCTGCTGAAGTTAACGGTCAGAATATCCAATACATGGCAAATACACTGGATCAACCAAAACCCCCAAATCTTCATTCAAAGGTGTCTCACAGTTTGACTCAATCACACACAAACACACACCTCCTTCAAATGTTCCTTACTAACGCAACATCACAAACACACGTGAAGTGCACGCTAGCGATGGGAACCCCAGGGGAAACCTCACAACCAACCCCACACACAGACCCAGTAAAGGGGTTGTGTGGTGTCGCCACGTGACCCCCGAACCGTCTGAATCCTCCAGACATGCTCATTCTCCAATGCACCGCGTTACATCTCCAGCCTTCCACATCACCACCACGTGGGCTCGTGTTTAGCCTGGAAAACGTTCTCCACACGACCAGGCGTGTTGCTCACAACCTCCCGTTTAAATGCTTGCTTTCTGCCTAACCGGTGGAATCTTTGGCCGTCAGTTTTTACTTTCATCGTGCGACACGAAATTCAGGTGATTATACAAATAGCTGTAAAAAGTGAGCACTATTCCAAACATGTCCAACACATAGTAGCAGTATGAGTATTATTTTAATTTCATCCAACCGATGTATAAAACCTCACCGCTCTGGAAACCTGTAAGAACACAGGGAGTGATTGTCGACCACGGCGAGGGGTCTTTGCCCGGGGAACGCAGGATATGTCTGAGGAACAGGGAAGCCGGCTCACAACAATGCAACGCAATCATCTTTATCAGCCGTCCCACACAGATACGGCTCTCTAACCGCCGCAGCTACTGGCCATGAAAACGGAAGGAGAAATGGGATAAGCCATGATGAAAGTGTAATCATCAAATAGCAGGTGACTCCTGCTAAAAGCATTCTGGGAGTGTAGCTGTTTGACTCTGACATATTTTGGGGCATTTTGGAGAATCTCTGCAAAGCTGGTATTTCCAGAACACAACCCGTTATTGAACAAAGAATCGACTGATGATATTGGCTGGATGGCTGGGTTGCAGTAAAATCCATTTCTTTTCAGTGAGTTTAGGAAAAAAATAAAATGCCGTAACAATTACAAATCTTCCTTCAGGCTGCTCTGTCTGGGGGAGAAACTCAGCACTTCAACAGCATGTTATACAAGTACTACACTACCGACAGGGTGGTGTATGTTTCTCACAGAAACTGTCAAACATTTATCATTTTGTGGTCCTAGTTTATTTCATGAGCTGAATTAAACGTTGCCGTACTTCTGAATTACACCACCGTATGTGCTCCGTGCTACGCTAACATTCACGTCGACGTGCTTCTGAATTACACCACCGTATGTGCTCCGTGCTACGCTAACATTCACGTCGACGTGCTTCTGAATTACACCACCGTATGTGCTCCGAGCTACGCTAACATTCACGTCGACGTGCTTCTGAATTACACCACCGTATGTGCTCCGTGCTACGCTAACATTCCAGCGGGACACGTTTCCAGATGATTATAGAAAAATAACAAGATCTCTGAATAAATATGGAAGGTGCCCATAAAAAAACGAAAGCACTGCATGTAACGTCCGAAAAACATATCTATAGTAACTCCACTGTTTTGTAACCTCTGGATTTCAATACAATCCCACGAGTTCAAAGTGTCCAGGAAGTACCAGGTAAAAGCCCGGGGCCGCCCAGTCAATATGATGCAATGCTGTCAAGACTCACAAGACATTAACTTGAATCTCAATGACTTGAAACAGGAATGGAAGTGACCCCAACAACCAGTCTGACAACAGGCTAACAACTAGAAAACTGGTCCACCAGACAGACCCTGTTGAGTAGGACAGAAACTAAATGGGTAACAGTACAAACATTCCTCAGTGTCGACGGGTGGTCCAGTGACACGGTAATGTTTTAGCGTCGACTGAGAGGAATGCTTCCCCACTGAGGCCTCAGGTCTCGTACCGCTCGTTTCCCAGACAGCGGCGAGCGGGCGGGGGGGTGGGGGTGGGGTAGGACACCAAGGGTGCCTACGGAGACACCGGCTTTATCGGCACAATAGATCTGCCGTACAAAGTGGCCGTGGGCGTCTAAGGGAGACAGAGACCAAGAGAGAAATT
The DNA here is from genome assembly GCA_016801105.1 of Esox niger. Classification (NCBI taxonomy): domain Eukaryota; kingdom Metazoa; phylum Chordata; class Actinopteri; order Esociformes; family Esocidae; genus Esox; species Esox niger. The sequence goes on along the minus strand of JACXGJ010007572.1, from coordinate 23,934 downwards.
GAGAGAGTTTATGGGAAAGAGATTGAACGTACAGTGGGGTGTAGCAGGCATTCCTCCTGAGCCACAATTAACCCGCTGAAACAAACGAGCGACGCTCTTCTGGCAGCACCTTCGTAGCGTTTTATTTGTGCTGCTCCGTTGAAGATGTAGGACAGTATGGGCTCTCATTAAGCAGCGAGGGGAACGATACCCTTATTATGTGATAAATTGACAGCACTCTGTCTACAATGTAGCAGTGTCCTTTCTCAACATCCATTGGATGAGAACGCCAGAGGTCCCGTCCCCCTTACCGTCCCCTTCAGTTAGAACAGGGAAGGTGGAGAGGAGAAGAGGTGCGAATTACGCAATTGGGAAAAGGCCTATCTTTCAGCTGATTGCACAATGTGGGTGGGAGGAGATGGGAAGTTGCGCTGTCCAATCATCTTTCACGCCGCCACCACAAATTACCCTTGAGGCCCAAGACCCAGAAATAGCCCGACTGGTCTAAACGAAAAATACCCGGGAACACTGGACCGCAGAGTACAATCCCGTGCACACAATCTAGTCCGTTGAAAAGATGGACCCGTCTCATCTGGGCCGAAATTCCCTAATAATCTAAAGGGGCCTTATCTAAGATTTTTACCAATTTTACCTCGGCATAAACAATGTAGAAGCAAATATTATTTTTCTGCCAAATTGTTCCAGAGTACCTGAGATATTCCCCTTTTAAACTTTGTATTGACTTGTAATCGCCTTATACTCCCTTTAGACCCTGCCAGTACAATCCTTCCCATCCTAAACAACCCTGGACTAGCTAATACTAGACCTGTCTCGTTCATTAAGGGAACAGGACACGAGTCGTGTTATTGTATAAATTCTGTCTTTAAGATGTTATAAGCAGCTTTTTCTACACAGTGCCCCTTTCAGTCTCCACTATAACCGGGACACCTAGTCTCCTGTTCTGCCCAGCGTGATTGGGACAACAGCTGAGCATCAACAGACAGTCCAATAAAAACAGCTGTGGCTTCAGAGTCCGACAAAGTTGCTTGTTTCAAATCGTTGCATATTACCAATGGAATGAAACCAAAACAGCCCTCTTCTTCTGGGGACCCCAGCTTTCCGTGTATTCAAGCTATTCTGGAGACACAACACCTGATATAACTGGAAAGTCATCATCCCCGACTAGGTGAACATGGCGAGGTTCACAAACCACTTCATTAGAAAGAAGTGAACTATTCATTTAAGTAAATCCCTGTGGTCGTTTTCAATTCTCATTTGTGTATTTGGATTTGAAGTGTCAGCTGTAGGCAATTCGCCCTGACGGCTTACCACAGTTTTCCTCGTCGCTGTTGTCTGAGCAGTCGTCGTCCTCGTCGCACCTCCATATGGTCGGTATACACCTTTTGTTGTTGCACTGAAACTGGCCATCCTCGCACTCCACCGCCTCTGTTCCTGTAATGCGGTGGGAAAACATCACTGCGAGTCTCCTCGCCCCACGACCCGCGCCCCCCACGTCCCCCAAAAACAAATAGGCACGCGCTCAAACTGTCATTTGCAAACGTATGCCTAATTGATATGCAGCACGTTCAGTCGGGTCAGTACCCTGTTGACTGAGGGGTTCCGTTTTGAGTGTGATTACGGGGGCTCTTGCTGTGTTACAGGTAAGAGGAGACACATTGTTACAGGTGGACTCTCTGAATGATACGTACAACCTCTCTTTTCAAAATTGGGGTTGCGCATCATCAACCACGTCATTACAATCAGACAATGATTTATGTGTACCCTACTGCCCCTCACCTCATCCTATGTTACACGAATTATGTGCCTCGTGTTCAGCAAACACATGCAGACACACATAATTCCCCATACATTTTGGCATCTCAACGAGAAAATACACGTGCGTAATATGCATTGGGTGCTATTTTGGTTAAGTTTTTACTAACAATGAAGCGTTATCCCAGATTGTTGCAACAGCGCAGCGCTATTTGTAAGCGTACGCTATCACCCGGAGAACGTTTGGATTCCTCTCATAGCTCGTTGCGGGCACAATTAACGTCGTTTTTTAATCAAATACAATAGGACTAACCTTTTGAAGAATGAAGTTTTAGAACTAGCAAATGAAAGAGCAGTAGTTTCCTTATATCCGTCCACATTTCAGGAGGAGGTGATGAAGCTCATCCACAAACAAAGCCTGTCTGAATATCCTTTCCTCTAGCGATGCGACGGTGGTACTTCACCGACCGTAACCCCCCTCGACTCAGCCTCACTCGCAATTTGAATGGATGACGACGGCGTGTATGGGCGGGGATTGTGCCAAGAAAAAACATAATAAAGCATTTTATTTTCAACTTGCCCTATCCTTTTCCGCAGATAACATTTGCATGTTAGTGTGGCCTAATTTTTTTAATGATAAAATAACTTTGTTGACGCGCGTTGATTATTAAGAACTTAATTCATTATACACCTCCAGCAATTTCATTTGACAAAGTGTTTTAATTGAAGGTGGAGTGAGACCTGCGTCTTTTTTTCAATTTCGACTTGCGTCCATTACATTAAAAACAATACAAAAAACACAAATACATCAATCAAATGGTAACTATCTATACAAGACTCATAGACCAAGAATAGTAGCAAATCGATTCCACAGAAGAAATCGTGTGATTCCAAATGTTGATGACTTCAGATGTCAACAGTGGACGACTGTGGCTGGGTATATGTTTTACATGGACCTCTGGAAAAACAGAAACAGAAATAACTCAGGTGGATGGACAGTCAGACAAGTGAGGTACTAAATCTTTGACAGCTCTGCACCTGCCAATGCCATTAACCAACTACTCATCTATAATCTACTCCTCATAAAACCTACTCCTTATCTATAACCTACACCTTATCTATAACCTACTCCTTATGTATAACCTACTCCTTATAAAACCTACTCCTTATCTATAACCTACTCCTCATAAACTTACTCCTTATCTATAACCTACACATTATCTATAACCTACTCCTCATAAAACCTACTCCTTATCTATAACCTACACCTTATCTATAACCTTCTCCTTATGAATAACCTACTCCTTATCTATAACCTACTCCTCATCATAACCTACTCCCCATAAAACCTACTCCTTATCTATAACCTACTCCTCATCATAACCTACTCCCCATAAAACCTACTCCTTATCTATAACCTACTTCTCATCTATAACCTACTCCTCAAAACCTACTCCTTATCAATAACCTTCTCCATATCTATAACCTACTCCATATCCATAACCTTCTCCTCATAAAACCTACTCCAAATCTAAAACCTACTCCATATCTATAACCTACTCCTTATCTATAACCTTCTTCTCATCTATAACCTAGCCTACTACTAAACTATAGCCTTTACTCTAACTCTTTTTGATCCTGATTTATTATCTAATACTCATCTATAAGACGCTACTAAACTTAAACCTACTCCTTATCTATAATCCACTGCTCATCTACAACCTACTGCTCATCTATCAACTACTGCTCATCTATAACTTACTCCTCATCTATAACCCACTTCTCATCTATAACCCACTACTCATCCATTAACTACTCCTCACCCACGACCTACTTCTCATTTATAGTCTACTCCCTATCTATAATCTACTCCCCAGCAATACACTCTTAATCTATATGCAAATGATAGTGAGTCAGACTAGGTTTCTTGTGTGTCAGAAAGTGACTAATGACCACAGATGAGAAATCTGCACTACTATTTCCCCTCATTACCCATCATGAAACTGTTACTGGTGTTTCTTTCTACAAGGTTACTTCCTTATAGAAGGACGGGTAGTGAGCGAGGAAAAAGTGCAACAATGGCTGCACTACAGTGTCGACGGCGCCTCGCCAGAGAAAATGACGCCGTCAGTCAAATCTAGGCCACAACCATCGCTGACAGCATTATCAGTAATTTTTCCGGAGTAAGCTGAAAGAGGAAACTTAATCCCCACCCCCTAACACACAAAAACATTAATAACATCCTCAGCCAATCAAGAGTGCTGATCTAAAGAGGCTGTAACGCCTGTTGTCATGGACACAGGGATGTGTGAAAACTACAGGTCACTGTGATACTCTGACATACATACTGTATGCTGTAATCCTTTTCAGGCATTACAGTCTGGGATTGAATGGCTGGGTGATGTTGACATAACGGTTCTGCTGCTCTGTCCCGTCCTTAACCAGCTTACAATACCACAAATGTCTGAATAAAACAGGGACCACAAAGAGACTTGGTGTAAATCCAAACTTAAAGTAGTCAAGTAGCCAACAAAATTCATTTTCGTCAGGTGCCATTTCGTACAAATAATTGGGTCTTTTGAGTATTCTTACTGGAACAACGATATTTACGATAGGTGCATATCTTAATTTAAGCCTGTTTGCCAGAGCAGGAATATTATTCACAGTAAAACTGCATTGGGTTTCTCTGACTAATATAATCCACCATAAACCTGCCTTGGGGTTCTCTGACTAACATAATCCACAGTAAAATTGCATTGGGGTTCTCTGACTAACATAATCCACAGTAAAATTGCATTGGGGTTCTCTGACTAACATAATCCACAGTAAAATTGCATTGGGGTTCTCTGACTAATATAATCCACAGTAAAACTGCATTGGGGTTCACGGACATACAGTATTATGTTCCAGTCTATTATAGAACAGGCGTCAAACTGGTTCCCAGTGTCTGCACGTTATCGATCTTGTACTTGATTATTTAGTTAGGATCGCCCCTCAACTGGTTGTATAGGTTCCAAATTGGAAAGAGATACAAACCAGGAGACAGTAGTCTCCCCGTGGAATCGGCTTGACACTGGTGTGTTAATTGAAAGGAGATACAAACCAGCAGACAGTAGTCTCCCCGTGGAATCGGCTTGACACTGGTGTGTTAATTGAAAGGAGATACAAACCAGCAGACAGTAGTCTCCCCGTGGAATCGGCTTGACACCGGTGTGTTAATGGCACTGCGGTCAGAGTGAACAGCTCAACTACATTGATAAAATGGTGATTCTCGTTTGCCCTTGACCAGATAACAGTAACTCACAGACATATGAAGAAAGAGGGATGTCAAAGAGACTGTTGCCTCAATAGAGATGACGTCAATAGACTGTTGAAGTAGACAAGTAGCCAGCCAAGTGTCTTTATTCTGTTGCCAGTTCATTTGAATTATTGAGTCTAATGAGTAATGTATGTTTACCTCAGATGTGGAATTTTAAATTAAGACAGTTTCCTACAACAGGGGAAGAATTCTGCAGGACATCTATACAATAATAACTAGGGTTTCACTTAATCATTATAACAGAACATCTTATAGTTATTAACCCCCTTTTATTCTGAGAGCTCTATCAGGTACCTTGTTTAAATATTCTCTTTAAGGATTAAGGGTGTATTGCGTATTACTCTGATTTGTTTTATTCTTTTAAGTCCGCATGTCAGTACGCATTTCTTTTAAGGCAGAGCACTTTAAATGCAGAGAAACAAAGTCACATGGGAATTGACTTTGCATTATTAGTGGACTAATGAACAAAATGCTATAAATTTGTTTTTGGATGAAATATCCCATTAACTTGAGTATTCTTTAGATGAAAGGCCTCCGGGTATTTCAAACAATGGGCTTTTACAACAGAGCGGAGTAGAAGATAGGGAAGACATGGAAGTTCCAATGTTACAGAGAACCAAACCGAGTAAAGCGGAGTGCTGAAGCACATTGAACAGCCCTGTTCTCGCGGGCAGTAGCAAAAAATTGGAGTGAATGTCACTAATTAGGCATTCCCACAGAGCTACGGTCAAGAGGCTTTTGCTGCCTTGCCTTGTGACAAATACAAAGGAAGAATGGCAGTCTATAGTCTCTATAAAGTGATACGATCAATAAAATATTGATAATGTCACACAGTCATGCTCAGCCAACATGAACAGTGGTGTGGGGGTTCCCTGTGGGTTGTGGGGTTCTCTGACGTACAGAATAAAAAACGATTAAAAAAACAAGGGCCAAACTGGAGTTCTTTCATCTATTTTTGGACAAATGAATACACGTGATGTATATCACCAATTGATTCCTAAAGAACGTAACTTGAAAATGGTTAGAGATTTTAGTTTAAAATCAACACAATCCCAAAGTTGAAATTGTGGATGTACACAAACCCTGTCATCTCCAAAGCATGCTCACAACTACACATTTCCATGCCCTTATATACAGGCATACATGCATTTGTGAGTTATTACTTTTTTCACACCAACTACTAAGCTTTTGATCAAAACAGTGAAGCATTGTTACTGCTTCAGGAATATTGTATTGATTGGTTGTGTAATCAGCATGGGACCACCACAGGCAAAGTTTGGATGAGGAAATATGTAAAAGTATATCAGAATATCATAATTAAGACTAGCATTCAAGACTAGTAAACCCACTCATGTAAAATTTCTGGACAAAGCACAAATAATAATCCTTGATACCAAAATGTTCTTAAAACACCTGCAATGTTTAAGTAGATGAAATGAACTAAATCAATCTGGAATCTCATCTATTACGATAAAAGAAAATATGGAATAGAGTTTTCAGCCAATTTGCTGCAGATAGTTAATCAGCACTGAATGGAAATGCATTTGGCATACTTAGGGTTAAGCAGAAGGCCCACTTCATCGTAGTGCTTTTACTTGTGTGTAAACGAGAGCGTGTCCTTGTGTGAAAACAGATTGATAGACACAGAGAACAAGAGAGCAAGCACAGGAGCGAAAGAGAGAGAGAAAGATATTTGCAAACCGATTGCAGCTATGTAGAAATCCCAGATGGGGAGATGTGCTAAATGGCTCTACAAAATGCATGTGTATGTGGCAACCAGGGAGGGAGATTTGTGATTCAGAAGACAGGTCTGTAGCTACATCGTATGAGTTAGTTCAGACCCTCCGTGGTGGAAAAGCCAAATAATCTCTTAAATAGATTATAGATTAGCCCAAAACCAGGCACTGGACCTGAACTAAAGTATTGAAGTGTTAACCCAATATCTAGTCTAGAAGCACAGCATCAGACATGACACAAAAAATAATAACTTTCTGCACTGAAATGACATATCTGTCTTGTTTAGTGGCAGTGGAGGCTGGAGTTATAATAAAAATGCAAGTCTCTTTATAACGACACTGAGACTTGACGGTCGTGGGTGGTCTCGCCTGCGTGGCCAATTAGTTAGTCTGCATCTGTCGTCTTATATCCAGTAGTGATGGCGCTAGTAAATTGATGCAGTGGCATATCAGGGTGATATTTTACACCTGCACAAAAATCGCAGTAATTTTGTCCTTCATAGCATATTCTCCGTCTTTTGAAATAGTGAGCCAATTAGTTTTCAGCATTTTCTATTTCATTGCTGAAAACTATTTTTGTCATGTCTGTTGAATTTCTGCAACACGCAGAGGCATGGATATGTTTGGAACAATACATTGCTATAAAAGCAGAATCAAAATCCCAAGAGTACATTCAAAGGCAGCGTATCATGTCAGCATCTAAGTATTGTATTTAAAAAAAAATATATACTACAATTCTATTCTAACATGGGGTTAGCTAACCAGGCTAATTGGCGATTGAAGGTGGTACTGCCCGTAGGCGATGCACTGTCTCTCGTTCCAGTGCCGCTCTCTTGATGTATATCACCACGAGCATAGAACATTAACCCATGAACATCATCACAACAATGTCTGAGCAGAGTCCTCTTTCTCCCACGCCGTGAATTTGTATATTTTCGCGGGCAGGAGGGTGGGAGCGAAGTCCAAGGGTGATGGCGTTGATTGGTCCAGTCAGACTTTCTTACGACAATTGTATCCCGGGTAGGGTATACAAATATATGTATAAATATACCCTAAGGGAATGTTTTGAAAGGGTCCCCAGTGTATTCTAACCCCCGTCTTGGTCTGCAGAATATATACTACCCCGTGTTACACCCTTCCTAACCCTTCATAACCCTTCGTAATGGGATGTCAAACTCCAACACCAGAAACAATTCAATACAGTGCCAGGTTTGAGAAAGAAAACATGGTATTTACATGGCATTAACACTTGGCTATGAAAGCCAAAGAATATTTACATTTATTCCTGAGGTTTTCTCTGACTTGGTGCTCAACTGAATATTTGAATATTTTGACAATTTCATCTTTTTCTTGTTTGTTTGTTTATTTGTTGTTGCTTGGCAGATAAGTATGCAAAGGGGGACAGACAGGAAGGGTCCAAACACCCCGTCGAGACAGGCCTCAAAACCCTTGTCGTCAGGGGACATATGTGATCTGGAGCTTAGACCGCTACATCAGACTCAGGCATCGTTGATTTCATCTTTCTAAAATAAACCGGATCAATTGATCCCAATAGAACGACTACTATTGTTGTTTTGGGTGTAGATGCACAAGAAAGCTTTATCTTGTCACCATAGCCTGCGTAATTATTTCCGTGTTTACAGAGTATTTTCATATTGAAATGTCATGATTTATGACTCCGCATAACACTGTATGACCCCGTATTACTCTGCAAAACATTGTACGATTCTGTATGAAGCCGCATGACTCTGCATAACACTGTACGACTCTGTATGACTCTGTATGAAGCCGCATTACTCCTCATAACACTGTACGACACTGTGGGACTCTGTATGAAGCCGCATGACTCCGCATAACACTGTATGACACCGTATTACTCTGCATAACACTGTACGACTCTGTATGACTCTGCATAACACTGTACGACTCTGTATGAAGCCGCATGACTCTGCATAACACTGTACGACACTGTGGGACTCTGCATGAAGCCGCATGACTCCGCATAACACTGTATGACCCCGTATTACTCTGCATAACACTGTACGACTCTGTATGACTCTGCATAACACTGTACGACTCTGTATGAAGCCGCATGACTCTGCATAACACTGTACGACTCTGTATGACTCTGTATGAAGCCGCATGACTGCATAACACTGTATGACACTGTGGGACTCTGTATGAAGCCGCATGACTCCGCATAACACTGTATGACTCCGAATGACTCTGTATGACTGCATATAATTGTGTGACCCTGTATGACTCCATATGACTATGTATGACTCTGTAAAAGCTGCATAGTCATAAAGTCATAAAGCACCACTGGAACAGTTGATTTGAGTTGGGTTACACCGCAGAGCCTCTTAGTAATGTCATCATAGTCATAAAGCACCAATGGAAAAGTTGCTTAGAGTTGGGGTACACTGTAGAGCCTTTCAATCCTGTCATCATACTCATATTGGTTATAGTTTGAGCCCTGGCTGCCAGCGACTTGTTTATATTTGTGTGGCGTATACAACAGTGTTCTGCATGCACGCCACAGTAGCTCACGTCTTACAAACACAGCTGTATACGTTACTCGCGCTTAGATGCTGTTCAGTGGTTTTGAGATTGTCTCACGCTGTCTTAGCCCCGAGCCAGGGGGGGAGCACCTGAACTGACTGATTCGGGGCGACACAGCCGCGCACTGTGCAGCCGACCGTATTCAGCCTAATGGCACTTTGAGTGACATCATCGTCAATCATAACCTCTTCTTCCTCATCACCTGGGCAACACATTCAACATGGGCGCTATTTGGTGCCTATGACTCATTTCATTAAGACATAACTTCAAACCTGATAAGGTTTCTACGTCAAAGACTCCTCATTGTTGGGGAAATTAACGGTCTATTTTATGGAGACAAATTTGTGGAGATGGTGTAGCTATGGGTTGTGAACAGAGGATATATTAAAGACAGTTAATATAAGGTTACCAGTGAACTGCCAAAGTCAAGGATTTTTTGTAATCATATTTTATGTAGCCTAATCTGCATATTCTATTCACAATGAATTTAGTGTCACGTTTTGGTACTTAAGGTGTCTGTCATATCTCTGAGTGTTGTGACCCTGTGACCTCATCGCATGTATGAGTAAATGAAATAATAAAATAAGATTTAAGATATTTAAAAAATACAAAATTGTGTTACATTATCTATGGAATTGGTTTATAATATGAGCATGAAATATACTTATATTATACAGAGCAGATGGTATATGAATTAGATACAGTGGCGGGGCTGCAGTAGATGCACCTGGTCCGGTTATGACAGTCATACGTACCTCAGGATCGGCTTTATATGCGTATATGCCGCTTCTGAATTTTCGAATGGGGACTTCCCTGTAAAGACAGTTTGCATCGGCCTGCCCAAGCCAGTGATGAGATATGCACCCTCAGTAATTTAATTCCAGCCGGGCCTGCCTGCCTGCGGTGCCAGTGAATCCCGTCCGTCTTTGTTTGGGTTTAAATCCAAATAAGACATTGTATTCTTCGCGGAAAATCAGGTCGATTGATAAGGTATAATCGTTATATCACGTCTAGGCATATTTTCACATGAATGGCAAAATCACAGTATATACGTCTAATGAATGAGGCACACAGAAAATTTGTCATCTTTGCTGATAATTGGTCAAGGTCGTGGACGGGTGCTTTCCCACGCCAAAAAAGATACAAGGTTTCACATCACGTGGCACAGCGCCGTAGAAATTGAATTAATCCGTAGACCCCGCTCAGTCTAGACTGACAGTTAAAGTTTACTGACAATCCTGGTTTAGCTAGCTACAAAATCCATAAAACGTTTAAAAACTTTAGAGATTTTTGTCAAACTTCAGAGGTTTTCTTGTCCCTTGGTCGCTATAAAATTCGTCATGTTAAAGATTTCCAAACAGCCTAAAAGTCCGCGAAACCCGAAGTGTGCCAGGTGCCGAAATCACGGATTCATTGTTCAGCTGAAAGGACATTCTGGTCATTGTCAATTTTTTCGATGCAGCTGCTGGAAATGTTCTTTAATCGCAGAGAGAACAAAAATAATGGCAATTCATAGAAGGATTAAAAAAACGAGCAAAGAGGAATTAGCACGTCCAAATGTAACGCGGTCAAGGCCGGTTGATGATGAGGTCCATGGCCCTATGTGCGGCCCGGAGGAAAGCTTGCATCTGCCTAGCACATGTGGAGACGTGTCACCTGGTCCAGTTGCCCGTACAGAGTCGGTAATTAAGATGCCACAAGGACATATTAAAGAAGCAGACGGTAGAACGTATGCAGAGTTGGAAGTCCCCGAGGCAATAGCCCAGGAAAATTCTCCCAAGGACGGCCACGGCACAAAGAACACCCACGATCCGCGAAGAAAGTCAACCCCTGCAAGCGATCACGGAGGAGACGATGCTTGTTACCGGGCGCCATGGAGTGGAATTCCGGACACACCTTCAGTGATGAGTCGGAGTGGGTCGTTTTAATATACGCTACTTTTACTGAGGAGCATTTGTGTCGCTATATGATTATCCCTAATTAATATATATACATTCATGTTTCGTTTATAAATTGTTAGCTAACTAGCATAGTTCGTCTTGGACCATATTAGCTTCACTTTGGCGCCTTTTATGACTTCATGGAATACTGTTCATTTTATCGAGTTTGTGTCACTTTTATAGACATTTATATATTACATTAACAAATATACTTTCATCCCAAACACAGGCGGCCCACATTTCCCCAGCGACTATGTTATTGCAGAAGTTGGAGAGAGAGATATGTTCTCCAGGGAAATAGTGGCTATGCCTTACCATTTCAAGTTTTACTCGGGCTTCCCGAATGGCTATGCACCTTGCCCGGCCATTCTGGTGAACATGGCGCTGCCACCACCCGGGTCATTCAAGGACGGCCATAGTCCACTTGGCTTTCCTCAATTTCCGACACCTGGATCCATGCACCATACACCAGAGCCAGGTCCTGCCCACGTAAGATCAGAACAATTACAATTAAAATAGAACAAAGTCAATAGTATAGTCTATAGCTAATTAAAAGACAGCTAGTCTAGTAAGATCACTATTATCCATCAAATTATTTTGACACATTTTCTTTATTTGACCCAATTGTTTTTTATTTAAAATGCGAAAAATTGTGATTATTTGCAAGTTGATTAGCTATGAACCCGTGTGTATAACGACGTTACCAAAGAAGCATTCTTTCCAGCTCGATGTTGATGAGATTCTCCTTGGTAAAATATTGAAATCATTCGATTTTTGTGGAGATTTCTTTTGGTCAAATGGTAGTAAATTTGTATTCATGTTCTGAATTCAAATCAAAGGGCAATTGTAAATGGACAAACGGTCTTGATCTGGCCTGAGGTCCTCCATTTGAATTGAGTTGAAGGGGAACATTATATGACCCCACACAACAAATATAGAAAGAAACCACTTTCCATTTTTAAAACCATAAATGTGTACATGATTTACCGTTCTCTACTCAGGAGGGCCGGGTGCCTTTCTTCGCCCCCCACATGCCTGGCTGTGGCATTCGTCCGCGAGGTTACTCAGAGCAGCTGGTTCCCAGGACACATACGCCCCAGCCTTCTGTACCCCGGGGCAGGGATCATGAAGCAGGTACTGCCACACCTTGATTATTATTCATATACATGAATACATGATCGTGGGGCTTAATCAGTTTCCTTGTTTGGGCAAATCAAGCCTGGACATTATCAAGTTAAACTCTAGTTTAACTCTAGATCAAGTTTACATACGGCACATGTTGCTATCTAGAGACCACTGTAGCTACTGGGGCCAGTTGTGTTTTTGGCATGCCTGACTTCAAGAGAAACCTCTCATTTGCTCTGCCTCACAAGTTCTGCTGAGGACATACTGTAGCCACAAAACCATGGAGCGCTTCAATAGTGACTCGTTTTTTTACCTAGCCTAACCGACCAAACAGCATCAGTAAGTGTTAACAACCACCAATTCTTGATATTAGGCTTCTCTGGCTCTTAGTGCTTACGTTTTCTTTACCAACTCCTGTTACAGATGGGAATCTCCAAAACAGCCATGGATCGGAGAGCAACTCCCTGGAAAATGACTCTTCTTTTCTGGCCTCTTCACAGAACACTGTGTAAGGACAGAGATCATACACTGCATTCCGTTCATGGCATCCTGACTGCCTTTAAAACAAAACTTTCACTTATCCACTTGAAAACAATAATCTGTACCCTTTCTGTGGTTCCATTACAGTCTCTCCTTCTGTTTACCATTATACATTCTGTAGTGCAGTTCAGTGGGCTTCAGTTCTCACTGTACTACAGCCATAACATTAAAAAAATTATTTCTGGAAAAATATAAATGTGACAATTTGGTGGACTTAGATTTGCACTTATGTAAATCACAAACTGTATCTAAATAAAAATGTCTAACTATATTTTATTATGTTAAGTTCCATTTTAAACTATTTTAATATTCTAACACGATCACATTTGTATTTTCATGAAAAAAATATGTTTACCTTGAATTACAAGTGGTTCAGTCTTATCTGTTACTTCCAGGAACACATCTGTTCTTGTGCAATCAGTTAATTCCTTATTCAAGCTGTTACATGTTCACAGTCTGTTACATTGTTCATGAAATAAATATTTGAAACCAAATAATGTTTTCTGTCATTAGCTGTTCATAATGACTTTTGATTTGCAATTTGCCAAAGGCATGTGATTTGATGTGGCTTGTATTGTAATGTACTGATCAGGAAAATAGTTCACACTAGAATCTCTCTAGGGGGCTTGTTGTTGCTCAGACGATGGTCAGACCTCCAATTCCTTTGTATGACAGTGTCCCTTAAGGTTTGGAACATCTAAATTAACTGTCAAACCAAGGCAAAAAATATGCACTTTTCACTAGTTGGTGATAATGCATTGCTAGATGCTAATGCCTAACAAAGGGTTAGGAAGAAACCTTTAAAATGAACAAAATATTTCCTACTCTTCTGTGTAGTTGCTCCCAGAATTAATTTATTAAATTAGTTAGCCTAATTCAGAAAGCTTTTTACATTACACTTACCTTCAAAACTGAAAAAAAACAAAAACAAGAAACCCTATATTTCTCAGACTTCAAATAGAGCTGGTGGGGGATAAGTCAATTAACAAAAAAAACGAAATCAATGTGTACATGAATATAAATACAGATGTATTTATATGCCACAGCACTTTTCAATCGACCATTTTGATTTGGTCCAATAAAATGGATGAAAGTGATATAAAGAGTGACTTATGTGTAGATATATTTACCTCGATATTGGCCATTGCAGACATTCAAGTGCCGCTTCGCGTGCGTGTGTGTGTGTTGACCAATTAGATGAACGGAAATTCCGGGTTCAATGCGCACAGCTCTATGTGCCACTCCAGTGGGTATTATTTAGAATGGAAATAATATGCAATTGTAAACATTTTTCCATTAGACAGAGACAATGTTTTAGCTCTAAATCCTTATTGACAATACATTAATGTAAAACTAAATGTGATTTAAAAAAATATATATATTACATTGCTTGTTTGGTGAAGTACAGCCGATGCCAATGGCTCTATGAGCTTCCTATGGCCATTTTACTCAGGGTTAAGAAAATCCATTAGTGTTAATTAATAACATCTAACAGTGTAGTAAAGGCTTTGCCTGGCAGTTAGTGGGGTGATTGCGAGACCCGGTTCGATCCCGACTCGTGGACTAGAGTCTCCCAGAGGGCGATGCCATTAGGAACGGGGGAGTACTAATTGTTGCCGGGGAAAGCGTTCCTCTACATTTCCTGGATAACCCGAGCAGTGTCAATAATCAGATCAGCTTCGGGTGTGTTTAGGTGGTTACTTAAGACACATTCCTTGCCACGAGTGATGTTACTAGGAATAGTCCTAATGTTAAAATTAAGTGTCGAAGGTTCCGCAATGAGATGAGCAGAACGCTGAAAGATTCAAGCCAATCTTCCAATTGAATATTTATATTTTTTGCAGTCTGAAAGAAGACATCCATAACAGCACGAGTAGAAAGTAATTTAAATAAACACTGAACATATGCTGACAAATCGTCCGTACAGTTTGCGTACTTTAAACTTACATCGTTGCCAGTTCTAGTCGGATATGACAGAAATGCCTATTAATTTGCATTGGAGAATGTTCAGTATTTTGGCGACACTTAGTGGTCCAGTTTTTCGTGACATCCCCGTGGTTACTATGGTATCGTTCTGGCTTCATGTATCCTTGGTAACCACACACACGCACACACACACACACACACGAAGAACTTCGTCCTGACCAATATGACGCAAGAAAACGACTAACTTTTAGAAAGATGCAAGTCCATAAACCTTCCCATAGTGGATAATTAAGGAGCGAATCATTCTGTGAAGTTTCAAGTACGGACCACGTTAGTGACAATGGACACGAGTGGGTGGCTCTGAATTTGTGGTCAGTTAATGTTAGCTATTCGAGGAACCTATTCGGTGCGTTTTGTCTTACAGGCGTGAAGTTGGTTCAAATATAACGAACTACCGTATTGAAGTATGTCTTCGATTGTAGCCCAGTCTCACTATGTCTTTGGTTTGCGGACTGGAGTGATCAATAATCTTTGCTACTTCGATGAGCAGACTGTCATCTTTCCATGTGGAAACAACTGTGTGCGCTACAACATTGACCAGAGATGGCAGAGGTTCATTCCAGGTACTGTTGTTGCTCCTGTTAAGTTATAACACTAAAACAGTTGTTCCCTGCAATATAGCTAGCTATGTTATATTCCATATGTTATATTCTCTTGTAGTGTACACGCAATATAGTAAACCTACTGGGTTTACTGGAGCTAGCTTGCCTTAACCAATACCTCACGACAAATACGTGCGTCCTATTCAGTCTTTAGTAAACCCCCGTGTGTGTCCCGCGTAGGCACAGAGAAAAGCCAGGGCATGCTGGCTCTGGCCATCAGCGCCAACCGCCGCTACCTGGCCGTGTCGGAGCGCGGTGAGAAGGGCACCATCACTGTGTTCGACCTTCAGCACGAGCAGAGCCGGAAGAGGAAGGTGTTGAACGGGGGGGACGTCTCGGTGTTGGAGTTTGTGTGCATGGCCTTCTCGCCCGACTCAAAGTACCTGATAGGGCAGACGGGAGCACCTGACTGGACCCTGTTCTACTGGATGTGGGAGAAGCAGAAGGTCATGGCCTCTGTCAGGACAACAGGCTCCACCAACCCCATCAGCCAGGTGGGTGTGGTAGACAATTAAAGAGAGAGTGTCTGGAAACAGGACATTTGACGGAGGCCCCTGTATATTCAGCACAGTGATTTATGTAAAAGAGCTTAGTCTCGGTATTATCTGTGCTCAAATGAGAGAAAAATAAAGACAATAAAAATGATCCTAGTGGCATAATGGGGAACTGGGATATTTTGAGGAGTGGGCATGTCTCATGGGAACGTTTGAGACGAACACACTGTCAACATGCTCACACGTACACACACACACAAACACACAATGCACACATTGAACACGATATAACTACAGTACAGACATTCATTCTGATCTCCTCTGTCCCCCTGTTACCACCCCTCAGGTCAGCTTCAACCCGCAGGACAACACCCAGGTCTGCGTGAGCGGCAGTGGGGTTTTCAAGCTCTTCCGCTACACGGAGGGTGTCCTGAAGCAGTCCAGCATTCTCAAGATAGAGTCCCAGAACATCCTGTCCCACGCCTGGCTGTCAGAGGGGCGCATCCTGGCCGGGACCGAGACGGGTCGGCTGCTGGCGTTTGAGTCAGGCGACCTGCGCTGGGAGATGAGCGTCACCTCCAGGCCTGCCGTGCCGGAGACGGACAGGTCAGACGGGAGGCGACGTGACCAATCAAACATTCGATCGATTAATTAGCCAATCAGACAATTTGTGCATGTAATTGTGTGCATGTAATTACATCAGCTGTTCCCACAAAGGGCTTAATCAGAGTCAGAATCTGAAAGGGTTTTATTGCCAAGTGCGTTTCAGAACAAACTAGGAATTTGTTCTGGTTCGTTGGGGTTGCAGTTTTTACAAAAGACATGAAAACAAGCATGAATAATAACCCCAGCCCGTCCATGAACCTGCCCAGGACCCTTAACGGTGCACGGCTGTTTTATTCATATTTTACTCTATATTTTTAATAGTTATTTTGGCACGATTTTGGTTTGGCAAAGTGTTACGCAGTCGATTGGACTGTCTACTCCTAGCCAAAAAAAGTAATTTAGTGCGTACCTAACGTCTGTCCTGTCACGGCCCAGAGAACTGGACGGGAGGAAGCCAGAGGTGTCCAAAGCAGGGGAGGCAGCCGCGCCAGTCCGTCTGCCCAGGGTGACAGCTATCACGCCCTACTCCAAGGGCTTTGTCTGCTCGGCCGGCCCAGGGACCGTATGTCTGTTTGAGAAGACAGAGGAGAAGGACAACTACAGAAAGACAAGGGAGATAAAGGTAATGGCCAGACGACACTGGCATGGAAGATAGAACAGGAGTGTAGCTGAATTCTTTGATTGGGTTACAGGAATCAATATAAATGCAAGAGAGCTGGTGGTTACTCAAGTTTCTCTAATGCACCAAAAAAAGATTCCCCTTTTATAAATGAGTCCCACACATTTCAAGGATACGAAGAAAACATCATCAGACAACCATTCTCATTCGTCAGAACTTCGATGAGACGCATAATTTATATATCCTTGACAAGGCCCAAAACTGTCTCCTGGGAAGTTCACTCCCTACAGGAGGAGTTAGAGCTCTAAGATCAACAACCGCTAGAAATATGAAAACAAGAATGTAATATACTATCAGGATAATAACTTCTCTCCTCAATAAAGAACAGTTTCATCTTCATTTGAATAAAATCAGAGACGGGCACAGTTATCTTTAACATAAGGCAATAGACACAGATCATAATATGTAAATCTAATATGTGATTGGTACAATATGAAATAGTAGCATAATGTGACTGGTTGTAATTCTCCCACATTTTAATATATAAGACATTACATATTGATGGTCTGAATTCATTTGAAATGTCCGTTTGCATTTATTTACAGTATGTACACCATTAATATGCACATTATGTTAAAGCATTTGTGTGAGGTTACACGCACGCATATGTGTGTGTGTGTATTAGATTCCAGCGGACCCGTGCATCAGTGAGCCGGGCCAGGCAGCGCAGCAGGAGATAGTAACCCTCTGTGTCAGCCCCTCGGAGGAGACGCTGGTCACCAGTACAGATAAGGGACAACTCTACTGCATCACCCTGTCCTCCGCTGAGATGAGCAAGGTGAGCAGCGATACAGAGAACAAATTCGCTGGTTATCATGGTCACGTTTTCAGGCCTTCAGCAGGAATAGGTCCAGGTTAGCTTTAGTTTAGATCATGGTCACGTTTTCAGGCCTTCAGCAGAAATAGGTCCAGGTTAGGTTTAGCCTAGATCATGGTCACGTTTTCAGGCCTTCAGCAGGAATAGGTCCAGGTTAGGTTTAGCCTAGATCATGGTCATGTTTTCATGCTGGACTTACGCCCAGGTTAGGTACAGTTTAGGTCATGTCCTATGGTAGTTGAGAAGCCCTATATTGAATGGGGAGGACACTGGGTTTCCTGTTTTTAACACATCACCTCCCCCCCACAACTCTCTCAACACGTGCCGTGCACTTTTGCACTGTTTACATGACCTAATAATAATTGAGTTCAGAACAGTGGAGAATTGGCATAGACACATAGACACTGGTTGAGGCCTGTTACACCTCCATTAACCCTCCACTCCACTAGGGGGAGCAAGCCCACTTTGAGTTCCTGTCCCACTCCTTCCACTCCAACTCCATCACCGGCCTGTCCACCTGCAGCCGCAAGCCCCTGGTCGCCACCTGCTCCCTGGACCACTCTGTACGCGTCTGGAACTTTGAGACCAAGTAGGAGATTATCTGTTTGCTTTTGTCCGGCAAAATAAATACCCTAATTGGAATTTCAGTTCACTTTGTAAATTCACCAAATTTTAAGGAAATCCCAACAGTCTGTTGTCTCTAGAATAGATATAAATAGATACATTTATCTGTGGGACAAATTTTAACTTAAGAAATCCACATCCAATTGTTACAAATGTTACTGTAAATCTCCTCTACGGTTCCAGAACTGGATTCACGGTAAATTGACTTACAGCAGGAATCACTGGCATCGCATTGCCATCAACAGTAGCTTAACGTTGAAATTGCATGATGTATGTGTTAATAAACGTTAATTCTACATCTGTATTAACTTTAATATAATGCCAATGCCAGTGTCTTAAATCCTAATACATTTTTTCTTGCCTGTGTCAGTGTTCTTGAGCTGTACAAGGAGTTCCAGGAGGAGGCATACAGTGTTTCCCTGCACCCCTCTGGCCTCTTCATCCTGGTGGGCTTTTCGGACAAGCTACGCCTCATGAACTTGCTCATCGATGATGTCAGGGCCTTCAAGGAATTCACTGTGCGGGGCTGCAGAGAGGTGGGGGAAGTGTGTGTGTGTGTGTGTGTGTGTGTGTGTGTGTGAATATGTGAGTGTGTGTTTTGAAGGGTTTCGGGGCGGGCTCTGTGAGGAAGAACTCGGGTGTTCAGGGATGCTGGTGTGGGGCGGTTGTCGGGGGAACGGCATAGTGAGTGTTTGGGGGTGGGGGTTTGGTGAATTTGTGTGTGTGTGTGTGTGTGTGTGTGTGTATAAAAAGCACTCCCTGTGAAATCAAACTTGCAGTTTTACATCAAATTAATATTATAAGTAATGAAACAATGATACATTAATTGTGTTATTGTATTTTTCTCCCTAGTGTGCGTTCAGCTATGGTGGGCACATGTTTGCTGCCGTCAACGGAAATGTCATCCACATCTATTCCACAACAACGTTTGAGAACCTTATGAACCTGAAGGGTCACAACGGAAAGGTAGCTGTGATGGTCGCTGTGTGAACTCTGAACTCTCCCGTTATGACAGGAAAATAGAGGTGCTGAGGGTTTCATACTGCAACTCAGATCTTCACGTCTGCTGGAAAATGAACATGAACTGTTTCTTTTTCGTCAGGTGCGGTCTGTTGCGTGGAGTGCTGACGACAGTCGCCTGGTGTCGTGCGGGATGGATGGCGCGGTGTACGAGTGGAACACCCTGAACAGCAAGCGTGAGTCGGAGAGCGTCCTGAAGTCCTGCAGCTACACGGGCGTTGCCATCTCGTCAGATGGCAAGTCCATCTTTGCCGTGGGAACGGACTGCACCCTGAAGGAGATTCAGGATTGTCAGGTGGGACTTCTTGTTAATTATGTTTGTGCCATGACGTTTTTTCTCTAGTGCAGGTTACGGCTTTCGAATGATGGATTCACCTCCAGCTTTTAAATACTGGAACAGCCACAAGTTTACCCATTGTGCCATTGACCTTAATGGGGACAACTGTTGTATTGTATCATTTCATTTAATCTAATGCTTCAAGTTAAATGAAACGGACCCCAGTGTTTCTGTGCGTCAGTGTTTCAACCTTGTCCCAATGGCGTGGCATGACGCAGAGTCAGCTCATAGTATCAGCAGTCATACATTAGTCGACATCTTCGCTTCAACTTTACTCAATGAGAACATAGATATTCATCACTAGGTTTTTAATGAAAACGCTACTTGCTTCTGACATGGTTCTCTACTGGGCTCAGATCCTTAGGGAGGTGGCAGCCGATGATGTGGCCTACACCAGCATCGCTGTGTCACGCTCGGGCAGGGGGCTCTTTGCCGGGACTGCCATCGGGACCGTCCGGGCCATCAAGTACCCCCTATCCATCCAGAAAGACTGGATCGAGTACCAGGCCCACGCTGGGGCTGTAACCAAGGTGGGTGCATGGTTGGGTAACTGCGTGATTGCGATGTTCCAAGGTCTGTTTGTACCGTTGCATCAATCGGCCCTGGGATTTGACACAAGCAGGCGTCAAACCGAGCATGGACTTTCTCCCTTTACACGTAAAAATCAATCAACACATCTTGTTTTTCAGCCTACATCTTTTGACATTTAGCACCCTTCCTTTCTGTTCACATCTTTCTAATAAATTTCATCCAGCATGTAGAAGAAAGTATGTTGAACAGACAAAAACAAAAAATATTGTACTGTATCAGACTAAACCTTTGACTGGATACCGAATATAAAAATAAGCCTTTATTCCTTCCTTTGTTTTTGTGTTTTGTACCTAAGAAACATGGTCCTGTTCTGTTGTTCCCACACAGATGTTGATCACGTTTGATGACCAGTTCCTGCTGACGGTGTCTGAGGACGGCTGTCTGCTCATCTGGAAGATCATTGACAAGGAAGGTCGGGGTTTGAAACGGGACGTCACATACGCCGAGGAGATCCTCATCACCAAGTCAGACCTGGAAGAGAAGGTACTTGCTACGACCAATCAGCTGTCTCCTATGGAGATGAATGGAGGAGACATCTAGAGAAAATGTTTCTTAACCATGTTTTGATTTTCTTGTGGCTTCCAATGATTTTAGTTTTATGCAGTTAGTTGGTTGATATACATTGCTGTCCTGGTGTTCAGTGTGTGCTTGCTGTTCGTCAGACAATGTCTTTCTCCTCTGTGATCCTGCCCTGCTTAATTTGAAATTGTTGCAGAATGGGGGTTTGCTGGCTTCTGAAATGTTCAGCTAATTTGCAGAATCTAAGGGAATTGTGAATGCAAATTTTTACACACACACACCCACAGACCCACACACTTTGCCATGGCTTCGATACTCTGGCGTGGGAGCCACACATTTACTTGACTGAATACAGGTTGAGCACCTCTTCTGCTGTCACAGAACCAGGTCATGTTGGAGCTGAAGACGAGAGTGGAGGAACTGAAGATGGAGAACGAGTACCAGCTGCGCCTGAAGGACATGAACTACAACGAGAAGATCAAGGAGCTCTCTGAGAAGTTCATGCAGCAGATGGAGTCCCTGGAGACCAAGTACCAGGTAACACTTGCCCAGTGTTCACATTGACGCCTGACACGCGTGTGCTTGCTCCCGTTTGGACTTTAGTGACCAACCATCAACTACATCCCCATAACGGATGTACGACTAAAGTATTGATGTTGGTGAACTGCACAATATTTCAGACGCTCTTCTGACCCGTAAATCAGCTGAAAGCTGTCTGCTGTGCCCAACGGTTCTGTTTGGGAGCATTAGGTTAGAGTGGATAGTACATTCAAGCTGTGAGCAAATGTGTTTTAATCTGGCTACTCGAAGAGCAACCATTGGTTTCCAGTGAGCACCAGCCAGACAAATACCCCACCTATCAACCCCACCTTTAAAGCAGTCCTGGGAGGTTACAGCAAATACTTTTCTCAAACAGTTTTTTTTAACCCGGGTCTGTTCTGCTGTGCACGTAGGTCCTGAAAACGGAAAAAGAGAAGCAGGAGTTGGCCCACCAGGTGTCAATGGGAGAGCTTGTGGAGAAGCACGTCAAAGAACAGCAAGATTTAGGTAAGAGAGTTTTGAAAAATGAAGTTAACTGAACACACTTGAGTGTCATTTTCTGAAAGAAAAAGGCGACAAAAATGCTCTGAGGGTTTTTCTTGGAAAGCATTTTAAAGAGTCTTCAAGTGTTTTTTTCAACCACTCGATTCAATAGGGAAGAAAAACAGAGCAACAGCTCCATCTACTCTTTCAGAATCCATATGGCAGGACCAGAATGTAAACCCCTATTATGTTTTAGTGAGGCGTCTGTTATTCTGTCATCAGCAGACTTTCACCCACAATGCCCTATGAGCAGTGAATTGCAATTACAGGCGGCCAGACCAAACTACACACTAAGCGCACGTCGCTCAGTCTAGTAGCTCTCAGCCAAGTCCGTCGCTTTGTTCCCTCCAGAGTCGACCGGCAATCAGAAGCTAATGCTGGAGTACCAGAAGTACCAGGACCTGCAGCTAAAGTGCCAGCGCATGCAGGAGGGTCACGACAGGCAGCTGGAGGCCCTCAGGGAGACCAAGGAGCAGGCTCTGCAGGACATCACCCTCTTCTACCAGGCCCAGCTCCAGGAGAAGACGCACCTGCTGAGCCATGTGAGGGGGGGGGCAGGGGAGGGATCATTCTGTTGGCGGTGAAACTGTGGGCGGGGCCCGGGGGAGGGCTTGGGGGCGTGGTGACTTTGAGCGTCTAAGAGCCAACTGCGGACGAGGTTCAGTTGGACAGCGGTCTGTCTTCTGCTGTTGTTATGGGGCAGTTTGTACACGTGAAGAACATTCAGGGGCATGCTTTGGCAAACACCACACGGAACTGGCTTATGGCTTCTTCAAGTTCCACACGAGGAAGCCGGAAAGGCCGAAATGAGTGAGTTCAGCCCCTCTTTAAGAGTATCTGTGCTCTGATAGTGGATGTGTGTGTCTGTGTGTGTGTGTGTGTTTGTGTGTGTGTGTGTGTGTGTGTGTGTGTGTGTGTGTGTCAGTGTCAGGACGAGTCCAGGCAGCAGGTCAGGGAATTTGACGAGACCAAGAAGCAGATGGAGGAAGACTGGGACCTGGAGGTCCACAACATCCGGATCAAGTATGAGAGGAAACTACAGGAAGAGAAGGAGGTCCGCCTGCGTCTCAAGGGAGAGACGGGAGTCATGAAGAAGAAGGTGGGTTTCTACTCTAGAATATGTGGGGAATGCCGCCTGTCATTGAAACACGTCATCCGGTCTCTGATCTCACACGGTCCTTTCCTCTCTTTGGCCTGACAGTTCAGCAGCCTGCAGAGGGAGATAGACGAGCGCAACATGGAGATTGACAAGCTGAGGGTGGAGATACAGAAGCTTCAGGGGTTCATCAAGGCCCTGGAGAAGGACATTATGGACCTGAAGAAGGAGACCAAGGAGAGGGATGAGACCATCCAGGACAAGGTGGGTGGCGGGCGGGTGTATCCAGGGATGATCGCCTGGGTACGGATGCTGAAACACTAGACTAGGGGATAGTTACAGAATGACATGAACAAGATCTAGAAAATGACCTGTTGGGCCTGAACAAGATCCAGGAAATGACCTGTTGGGCCTAAACAAGATCCATGAAATGACATGTTGGGCCTGAACGAGATACAGGAAATTCCATGTTGGGTCTGAATGGTATACAGGAAATCATATGTTGG
>JACXGJ010007571.1:0-30066 GCA_016801105.1 Esox niger | reverse complement strand
ACCCTGGAGACCCAGACCAAGACCCACACCCTGGAGACCCAGGTCAAGACCCACACCCTGGAGACCCAGATCAAGACCCACACCCTGGAGACCCAGACCAAGACCCACACCCTGGAGACCCAGATCAAGACCCACACCCTGAAGACCCAGACCAAGACCCACACCCTGGAGACCAAGACCCACACCCTGGAGACCCAGACCAGGTCCCACCCCCTGGAGTCCCAGATCAAGGCCATGTCTATGTGGTCTCAAGACCGATACCGCAAGATTAAGAATCCATGTCTGCTTCTTAGTAGTCCCAGATTAAATAATCTCATACACTTTGGTTTAGTCAACCCCTTAAAACTAGGTACAGTATAATGTCCAGCCATTTACATATGGTGGCGTTGCACATTAGCAGTAACATTGTTTACGGTAAACTTCTGTAGTTAGCTCTGCAGTTAGTTGACAGAGGTGTTAATGTAGCTGTATTCTCAGGAGAGATATTTTGAGAAACTCGAATGACATTGAACTATTCGTCTCTCCGTTTATGAGACTATAAAGACGATGCAGAGCTGATTGGGAAGAGGATATTAAAGTATGCTGGGCATGGAATGAAAGGGGCATAATGAAGCGGAAATGTGTTTGACAATATGCTGGGATATCCTAAGTCAGCTTTGGGACCCTGGCACATGGGCACATTTCAGTGTTTTGCAAAACAAATATAACATCCCAGGGACGGCAGATATTTGTTTGCCTTTACTTTTGAAGAAATAAAATCCAATCTCCAAGGATATCTACGGTACCAGGCATCCTTTTCCTCTTAATCATTCTCGGAAATACTCCCATACATCAATTAGGATTGTTCTGGTGTCTGTCTGGGTCTGTGAAGCATTCAGTCTTCAAAGCATATCATGCTATTTATTGCAAATTGCAGATGTCAGTCTAAATGAGAGCCATCTAATTTGATACTCCAAGTCAATAAGATTTGCAATAATTGTTCAAAACCTTAGCAGGCAGAGGCTGAATTGTGATTTCTCCCAAATAATATTAAGCACAAATCCATCCTCCAGATTTGGGTTCAACTCTAGTGTAGGAATTTATCGCTCCCTTTGAAATGTGTGAAAAGCCCTAGGGAGGTTCAGAGGTCCAGCCAATCCCTGCACCTGTACTGCATCCACTGCTCTTTCTGCATAATCTCACTCCTCTATCTTTACACATGCTCCACATGCTGTTGTCTTTGAGATGTGGTTTTGTTGACTGCAAGAATGCAGTGCTGTTGTTCCACCTTCCCTTGGCATTAATATACCCCTGTAGCACTTAAAACATTTTTCCTGCCCCCAAATTAATATTAAAAGAGTAAACCCATGGAAAATACTGAATTAATCCTGAAATCAGAACAACATGTTATGTAACATGAAGTGTTACTCGAGAAAAGACACCACTTCCCAAAACACAGCAGAAGTTAGCCATGGAGTGCCACACAATGTAATTATTATGATCTGATACTCTCCTAATTTAGCAAGTGGCCATTGTGATAAATGATGTTATGGTTGCTGCTGGTATTCAACAGTGGGACCATCTGCTTTGTGTCCAGCCGCTATCTGAGAACCTGTAATGAGTCCCTGGGGCACTAGCTTTTCCGTGGGTGTTGCACAGTAAATCTCCCTCTCATGGAGGAGATGATAACTGTAGTGAAGGAGGAGCATGTGTGTCAGCATGTACATCACCATTCCCATGCCTACCTGTCAGGAGCAGAGGCAATATTCTCTTGAATAGGCCGAGTAGCACTGGGCCACAAAACCATTATGATGACAGACAAGCCCACACACAGAATACGTTCACATTCCAATGCATTTGACAGAACTCATCATCAGATGGAATTTATTGGTTTATTACTTTTGATAACATTTGCTTTACTGAGTCATGCAAGGTCAGATTCCCATATAAGCACAGTTTATCCTATATGTGCGTAAAGGCTATACAGTAATGAAATGTTAACCTGACTCCATAACACAAATGTACACCCACAACTTCTGAGCTACAGGAATAGGACATCAAGATCTGACAATTGTTTAAATTGTCAAAAGCCAATTCATTTAATATTACTTTATGAATGATTCACATAGAATGTATAAAGCTCAAGTTACAAGACAATACTTGTTAAAAGACTATAGATGAATTAACAACAATGCATTATTAATCCAGGTATTACCAGATAGGGAAAGACAGATAATTGTTCAACAGAGGGGAGACACTGTAGATATTTCAGCAAGACATAAATTGTAGAAGAGACAGTTCAGCTGAGACCTTTTAACAACACTCTACTTGCTTGGATTGAAAAATCAAGGTGCTGATGAATTGCATTACTGTAAATCTAGGTAACATTTCAATGTTGTCTGTGGTGTTCCTACTGTATGGTACGGTTCAACATGATGTAACGTTCTACACAGAAAAGACCACATATTAGTTTAATAATTTATAATAGAACTTATACGCAGCAATTTACATGCGATGTCTTGGCATTCCTTTCTGCTCCTCTGGGGTAACTCATTGCCATCACATCATTATATATACGATTCTACCAACAACATTATCACCGAAATGTTATTAATAGCAATCCCCACAGGCAATGAGCGAGGTAGGCAGTACTGATGCCCCCGCAAGGAAAGACCACCAAACAGGTGGAGGCACGGGTGGTGGGTGGAAATGCACTGGCACGCCAGTATGACCATCGACATCCGACTGAGTGAGTAACCTGATGATAAATAGACAGGCATACAATCTGACATGGTAATTGGAGCGATCCGACATCAGCTGATGCGTCGCTGATCAAATGCCACTCGGGTTTCTTGGCTGAACCAGTTATGCAAATTTCCACCAAACATGCAAAGAAAAGGGTAGCACCGGAAGAAGATTCAGGTGTCTGGTTTTCTGTAGTTAGGAGCAGCATCCTATCGTCAACATTCACACAAGCATATACTAAACATGGTTATATTCTTAGAAGATAATATACTGTATACATTTTCTTGGCATGTTGATGGGAGTTTTTGTGTCAGTTTCATTGTAATTTCTTTGTATCAGTTTTAAGGACAACCTCCCAAAAGATTTTACTTGTTAGGGTTGCAGAGAAAATAAAGATCCTAATTGATGAACCACTTACGCATTTATAATTATTTTTCTGTTGGCGAGGTTAGGGATATTTGATAGACTTTAAAGTATGTCCATTATTAATGCTATGGTCAATATAATATACATTTATTGGAGATGATTTTCAAAAGACACACACCTGTGTGTTGAACACTCTTTAACCATCAGGTGTGTTGAGCATTGTTTATCCATCAGGTGTGTTGGGCACTGTTTATTCATCAGGTGTGTTGGGCACTGTTTATCCGTCAGGTGTGTTGGGCACTGTTTATTCATCAGGTGTGTTGGGCACTGTTTATTCATCAGGTGTGTTGGGCACTGTTTATCCATCAGGTGTGTTGGCACTGTTTATTCATCAGGTGTGTTGGGCACTGTTCATCCATCAGGTGTGTTGGGCACTGTTTATCCATCAGGTGTGTTGGGCACTGCTTATCCATCAGGTGTGTGGGGCACTGTTTATCCATCAGGTGTGTTGGGCACTGTTTATCCATCAGGTGTGTTGGGCACTGTTTATTCATCAGGTGTGTTGGGCACTGTTCATCCATCAGGTGTGTTGGGCACTGTTTATTATTTATGTTCCCTTATATAGAAAATAATACCAATAATTGTTCACAGACATTATAATTGTGGAGTATCTTTTAGAAAAATACAGTTGAGGAATTAATTATTTAGCTTAAGATTCATTTTATTAATGACACAGTTAGTATATATAGACTTCAGACTATGCTACAAATGATGCCTCCTCCTGCAGTTCAGAGAGGAAGTCCAAAATATTGAGTTTTTCCCTGTATCATCTCTGAGAGAAAACAAAATCAATGCAAGGCCATGGTGAATGATTACAAAGGGTGGGGCTGAAAGATATCGAAGGCAAACATTATGTCGCCCCTAGTGAACCAAGCGGGCAGAGTAAGACATAGAAATCCGATGAGAACGTGGTTCCTTTCAGCAGTCCTTGTTCATACTGTAGTATGGTAATAAGCTTGGCTCGATCTGTGTTATTGTAGTAATGGAAAGATCCCTCTCTCTGGGGCTGTAGTATATTTGTTGAGCTGGTTCCTTCTCGCTGTGCGTGTACACTGTTGATGTGGTGGTTCCTGCAGGGCCGGAACCACTCCTATCAGCAGGCAAGCCTACCATCACTGAGCCCATCTGTTATTTACATGCCCTGTGGATACATGTGACGGCCTTGGTCTCCTGTGGCCCTGCTTGCAACAGCCACTTTCATACTACACTCATAGAATGCCTTTTCTGGCAGCAAAGTAAATATAACCCCCATGTGCACACTAGCTAAATTTACGTTGCTATGCCACAGACATGGCATTTGTTGCGGTGTCAGGAGCTCGTAGGGAACAGAGGTGTCATGTGTTTTTCAGATGTAGATCAAGAACAATTACAAATGTGCACCTGCTTCAACGAATCAGTCACCGTTTCCCACCCGAACTACCGCGTCTGCTGTTATCGAGAGTTACCATATCTGCTGATACTCTCTATTTTTTACTACTCCTGTCCATTTTGTTGACAACTAATCAAGGATAATCAATAAGAAAAATGCTGTTTGTAATTGTGTACATGACTGTTCTTTAATTTAAGTTGTTGTGGTTGTCAGAAGGGTGAAAGTACAAAAACACTTGACATGAAATCAACATGGCAGAGTCTTGGTTTTCATGTCCATTTTGCATCTCAGTTGAAAATGGAATATGAATAACATTGAGGAAAAATAGGCTTATCAACATCTTTCTTACATTGATAGATTGTTTTGTTCCTCTGCTCGTTTTTATGTATATACTTTTTATCAACAGCAGAGATCTCGCCACACATTGTTTTGGGTATAGGTGAAATTAGATCAACTAACAAGAAGGCCATCCTATGTGTTTTACATAAAAATAACAAATTAAACCCCAAGTAAGAGGCAATTCCAGTCATAATTCATCTTATCAAACAGAAAGCTAAGATTTCTATTAGCATTCTGAAATTTGGGACAGCGCTTGTTTAATCTGGCAGGGTTTTACGATTTCACAGTTTATACTTACCTAGTTTAGCTGTCTTTGTATGAACAAAGAAACAAGTCTGTTCACTAAATGTTGTAATAGCCTAAATAGTTAATGTGATGTCTGGTCTGGTGGATAGAAATCAGCCTGCAGTCAAATGTTCTTCCCAGAGCTAAGGTCAGATCATTTTCTGTGAAGAACTGCAAAGACTTGAATGATCTCAGTTGGAGGTCTTTTGACACCCAGCCTATTCATGAGAACAAAATGTTGTCTGGAGCTTCAGATTTTTAAGGCCACCAAAGTTTCTTGTTATGAGAAGCTGTAAACTGTGATGACATTGATAAAATGGCAAAAGCAATGATCCCTGCTGCAATGTCCACCAAAATAAACATACACAAAAGCTATAGGAATGGGCCAATATTTAGTGTCATATAAAGTATATCAAATGTCTGTCATAGTGATGTTTATTCAAGACATTTCGAAAAACATCAGAAGGCATTGGAATACACTGCACCGTATTCTCTTGTGCAAAACATGTAGGCTTGTTAGTGCATGTTCATTGAAAGTTCATATATTACGATATTTTATTATCAATACACAATATGGATTTAGAGAAGGTGGACTTGTCAAACTCTAGGTATCAGAAAAATACAACATCCTCACCAAGGTAAAAATGTGTCTTACCTCATGACACTGAAGTTAATGTGTTGTTGCTGTATAGCTTCCTACACTAACAAACCACCTACCTTACACTGAGTGCTAACCAGTGATCCTCTGCTTTGCAACGCATGCTCACTGACAATGTTTTACCCTTCAAGCTATACAAAAAGTACTATTTTGAAAGCCCCATATGCATTTTTTTATGCTAGCTGTGGTGTTAGCTTTGAGCACATTCTTAACTTTTACACTCATACTATGACCTTTTGTCAAACTGCCTGAAATAGTATGTGTCATATTTCCAAAATAAAACTGGAAAGGCGTGTGTTTGTGTTCTAACACTATTCATTTCAGCTGGTCTGTGTTGTGTGTAGGCTTACATCACCTTTACATTTTGATAGCCGTGTAAATATCGTAACAAGATAACAAAGCGCTAAGCCAGAATAAGCCTGAACGAAACAACATTCTTATTTGAAGTGAATCTAAACTCCCTTATAGATAAATGAATGGTGAAATGCAAAAATAGCTAGAATATCTAGAATTTTCCAGACACTTTGCAGTTGTGCTTTTGTGACTTCATCAAATTTCCAAAATTATTTCTCCTCTGTGATAGCTTCTCCCCCTCTTTAACGTACGAGGCAAAGAAGGCGTGACCTAAAACAATCTCCATGGATATGCACAAGGAAATCAGACCTGGCTCAGCAATGATAGAGAATTAATTAGCCTGAGGATGCCCTCCAGGTCCAAGCAAAGGACTCTTTCTCCGCCAGCTCAGCAGCACCGTGTGTCAGCCAGACATCGGTCTCATAACAAACCTCTCAAAAGGCTTATTTTTCATCCCTTCTTCTTCCTGTGCTCTGCTCTGAGAGTGAGGGGGCTCTGTGCATAGAGAGTACACACTGCCAAGAGGGAACTGGCCTACCCTCTCATATCTCTGACTGGCCAGAGACTGATTTGTTATTCTTTCTGAGTGTAGGCGTTAGTCAGGGTGGGGCCTGCCACTACACTATGCATGGGACCAAGATGAATAGATCTGTTATGTGTCGGGTTAAAGAGGTCACATGCCATTTTTAAAGGCATGCTTCCACTGCCTGTGAATGAAATGAAAACATACACATAGACTTTAGGTCATTGTGGTTTGTGTAATCAATATGCACTTTGCAATAGACCCAACTGAGAATTTCTCCTCAACATATATGAACATGCTTCTGTGATAATGGCTTATTTGTAATGAATTACCCAATGTTCTAGTCTGACCGACTAATTTCAACAGATTTCTTCTAAGTTCGAATGGATGGGGACATTCTCTGACTGTTATATAGAAAGCAAAGTTATAACACAGGTGTTTCTGAAACGAAGCCTGTGAAAAACCACAGACTTTTATTGAGGGAGTAGTTTCCTCTCAAGGTTGTATCAACAACGCTGTGGTAATACTGAAATAAATACAGTATAGATGTTTAGCCATATATGCTTAAAAAGGGAGGCCACCTGTAGACTCTGGCCTTCAGTGGCAGAGTGATGTCCCAGGTAGGGACTTTATTTGTCCTAGTTATATGTCCTGAAGGAGTAAATGTTGTGTAAGTGGGACAGTTGCGCAGCTGTGTCTTTCTGAAGATTTGCTTGACTTGACTGTCCAATTAGATAGTTACATGGGACCAAGTCTGATATACATTTGATGGCAGTCATTTGCTGACTTTGCTCACTAGTTGTGAGCAGTAAAGAACAGTTTTGTGAGCTGGTGGAGCAGGCTAAATATGGTTTTTGGAGCTGGCACTTGTGGCTTTGCTAACCTTAAAGATCAGGTTTGTTTTGCTCCAAAATTGGTTATCATTCAAAATGCTTGAATGATACAATTAAACAATGAAACTATTTGAAATCTCCATTGTCAATAAAGTAGTTTGGTATTAGGTCAGATTGAACACTTTAAAATATACCACACCTTACCTGTCCTAATTGAAAGAAGTAAAAAAACTAAACTTAATAATAATGTAACTTAACTACACATGATTTTTGTTTTAAGGAGAGCATGCATATCAAGCAGCTTAATGTACAGCTCCCATAAATTACACTTTTAAAACCACTAACGACAATCCAACAAAATGTAGGCCTTCCACAATCAATAGAAAAACTTGCTACTAGTTTAGCTTGCTAACACATTAACTAATCTGAGTAGATAGCAAGCTACAAGATCAATCTGACAACATCACTCACATACATAGCTTTGTCTGTGTTGATGATAAATACTTTTTAAAGTGATTCTCACACTTAAGCATCTGCCAGTATACTGCATTCACTAACTGTGTTGAAGGAGGCTTAAATTACATTCGATCTAAGCGAGACATTCTGGAAGACAATATTCACAGTTTTTAAAATCCCACATAGAAAGAGAACAAGTAGGATTTATGTCAACTGCTAATGCGAATGAGTCAACTACTAACTGCTCAACTCTGAGTGTAGTTCAGCCTGTGAGTCTTCTGATGAGAGACGTGAAGGTGAGGAGATCTGTGGTCTTCTGCTGGCCTGGTGTTGAAGCTTAGTCAACTCTCCATGGTGCAAAATTTTAATATTACGTCTTCGTATTAATCAAAATAGGGAAATAAAGTCATGTGTTTTTTGTGCATCAAATCAAGCAGAAGGTGATTAATGGATTGACCAGAGAAGAAGATGAAGTAAATGTTAGAGTAATATGAGGTCAAGAGATTTTCTTTAAAATGTACTTGGGTGGGACTGTATTCTATGTATGGCTGGTTCGGTACTCAGTTGACCTTTGGTACCTCCTCAAAATAATTTGTCTGATTATACTAATTGTAAAGCTGATAACTTTTTTAACCAGATGAAAATAGCTGTAAAAACAATGTATTCTGAAATTAATATCTCGCTCAGTGATTGACGCTGATGGAAGAGAAAGACGAGGGGCAAGAGGGGCAAATGTATCAGTGTCCTATGCAGATCTCAAACAAATGACTGCAGTCCGCTATTACTGAGCAGTCTACATGCAAATGTTCAGTCTCTGGACCATCAAATGGATGAATTACACGCACGGAGGAACATTGCCAACTGTTGTGTGCTAGCATCCATGGAAACATGGCTGGATCCTACTGTGCCAGACTCGGGCATCACACCTGCTGGCTTTTCTATCTACGGCAGGACAGAATGTCGGAGTCAGGTAAAACTAAGGGCAAAGGGGTCTACATTATGGTTAACTCTCACTGGGGAATGGATGATGCTGTGCTATCAAAACACTGTTCACCAGACCTGGAGCTACTGTCTGTAAAGATACAGCCCGTCTACCTTCCGTGGGAATTCAGCTCAGCTATTATCACAGCAGTCTACAAACCCCCGCGGGCAGAAAACACGCACTGGAGTAATAAATGGTCTAGAGGATGACCCACCCTGGGGCAGCTGCTATTGTTGTTGGTGATTTTAATAGAGCAGATATGGGACAAGTTTTCCCAAAACACCACCAGCACATTAAGTTTCCTACCCGTAGTGATTGACCATTGTTATTCACAGATATGAAATGGTTACAAATCCCTCTCCCGCCCTGCGTTTGAAAAGATCAAACACACACTTCAGTTCTGCTCCTCCCATCCTACAGACAACACGTAAAACAAAAAAAAATTATCTCAGAAAGTTCAATGCTGGAATGAGGGATCCATTATTGCTTTACAGGACTGCTTTGAAACAACGGACTGTCAGAGGTTCTGTGATGCAGCCGTTCGGAACATTGATGAATAACAGAATCTGTCTCAGCATAAATCTCCAAATCCCGAAGGTCAATGTCAGGACTCCTCAACCAAAAGCCCTGGGTAAGTGGTAATGTCCGTGCTAAGCTCAGAGCACGGGCCTCCGCCTATAACCCTAGGGACCTGAAGGCTTTGAAATCCAGAAATGACCTACGAAAGGCTATGAGGGATAGAAAAAGGGAATACATGGATAAGTTGGAGTCTAACTACCACATCTCTGACCCAAGACACCTGTGGGGAGGACTGTGACACAGAATACAAACAGAGAAATAGCAGTGATGCTTGTCCTGCCACCTTACTCCCTGACGAGCTCAACACTTTCTATGAACGGTTTGATGCAACAAACTCAATTCCTTCAGGGAGGCTTGCTGAGGTCCAGGACAACTACACTCTGTCCATGACCACAGCTGATGTGAGGAGGGTTTTAAAAAATGAGAACAGTCGGAATTCACCAGGGCCAGATGGCATTCAAGGCTGTGTCCTCAAGAGGTGCGCTGACCAACTAGCGTAGGTTTTCACCTCCATATTTTACCTCTCCCTGTCTCCCTTGTCTGTAGTCCACTCTTGCTTTAAACAGAACACCAGGCAATATTGGCACAAATCCTTCAGGCATCCGTTAGAATGCCGAAGAAGGAAAGGAAGTTCACCTTTCAGCACAACAATGACCCAAAGCACACATCCAAATCCACAAAAGCATGGCTTTACCAGAAGAAAATTAACCTTTTGTAATATCCCAGCCAGCGCCCAGACCTGAATGCAATTGAACATCTGTGGGGTGATCTGAACAGGGCTGTGCATAGGAGATCGGACACATTTTCGGGCACTTTTGCAAAGAAGAGTGGGCAAATATTGCCACGTCAAGATGTGCCATGCTAATAGACTCCTACCCAAAAAGACTGAGTGCTGTAATAAAATCAAAAGGTGCTACAACAAAGCATTAGTTTAAGGGTGTGCACACTTAGGCAACCAGGTTATTGTAAGGTTTTTATTTTTCATTTTTCCTCCTCAAAGATTTCACTTTGTTTATCAATTGAATTGTTCCAATAATAGCTCACATAAAAAGTGGAACAAGTTGTGACATGATTTATCTTTGTCTCATTCTTTTACATCACAAACACCTGGCATTTAGACACAAGAGGCTATACTGGCACCCATGACATGTATGGCTCTGTTGTATAGTGGTTAACAACACAGCCTTCCACTTGGGTGACATGTGTCCTCGAGAGGGCAAAGCTTTCTATTTTTCCCTGCCGACGGAAGTAGTCTCGCCTGTTTTCTTGTTTCTATGTTGCAATATTTTCTTGAATCCCATAAGAAATAAAAAACACGTGTTTTGCCTGTTTTCTTTACAAATAGTACATACAGCTCTTGAAAGAATTAAGGGACCACTGCACCTTTTTCTTTCCATTCCCCGAAATTCAAAAAGAAAGATTTTTAGTGAGGAACAGAAGGGTTAAAATTAAGAGATGCAAATTGAAAGCTTCCGTTCCTTACTGAAAACCTTCCTTTACAACTTTTTTGGAAAGGAAAGAACACTTGCTGTGTCTCTTAATTTTTCCAGAGCTGTATATACTCAACACTACTACCAATATTGCTGCAAGTTTACAGTACTCTTTTTAAACTGCTACTATGTACAGTGTTATGTATCACATTGCTTTATCTTCTTGCTATATTTTTGCTGTGAATACATTCTCCTTAAATTCTCACTATTTAGTTGTAGTGTAATTTTTCCACTGTAATTCACTGGAGTCCACAGTAAATTTTTCATATATTGAGGCTAAGAGTAAATGTAGCTACACGAAAATATAGCTAGTTATCACCACGGTCAATACAAGTTATGATTGTGTAGCTTGGATATTAGCCAAGGTTCTAATAACTTTGATATTAGGAAATGAATCACAAGTCAAGAAGGACTATTTCAACTAAGCCTATTGGGTTCAATGAGTTAGCTAACGTTAGCTATCCAGCACACCAGCCAGTCAAACCATCATCTCTGCATAGATTGAACAATCTTGCTCTGCTCTGGCAAAAACTTGTACTGTTAAGAAGAATTGTGACATGATCTGCTTAATATTTTCAGTAAAATACGCACCACCACGGAAGCCATAAATCACTCCCAATCAGCCTCTTCACTGTCATTTTGGAACAATAAAGCTCTTAATGATGGATTAGACACATGAGGGAGTGAGGGGGATCAGACTGCTCCAGCGTGGCTTTTAGCCACAATTCTGTCATTCTGTTATTCTGGTCATGACTGAAATGTATCTATTTATCTGAGAAATGTGTTACATATCGTGTAAATAAAAAAGCTTCCCAGTGACAGCAATAACTCCATCCAAACAATAAATTAGGTCAAATATTTTCTTGGAAAAATATAGGGAATCTATGACACCAAAGCACTGCCGTGATGAATGTAATAAAAACAACCATCCCTATGGATATTTCTATGATCACTTTTGGAGGTAATCATACTAAAGACTTTTGTTCATTTGAATAGTATGACATTGTCACGTCCTGGCTATGCCCCTAGCCATCTTTGCACTGGGCTGGGGCCATAGTCAGGGCAGAACAGAGAACGATGCCTCTAGGCATCTCTATGTGGTTGAGTCTCCCCAATTGGAGGCAGGTGTAGATTATTGCCTCCAATTGGGGAACCCATTTTTATGGAATGTTTGGCCACACTGAGTGTGGTTCATTTTGGTTTGTTGTGTTGTGTTACTTCACCCAGTCACAGGAGCTGCTATTGTTTTGTTTTCTTTATTTTACATTAAAACATGGATTATCACCATGTCTCTGTGCATGTGTCCTGCCACCAGCCTTGTGACAGGCATGTTCGAAAAGCAAGATGAAAAAAGTCAAGATGAACAATAATGCACCATTGTCATGGTGAAAATTATTCAGAAGTCAAAGTCAAACGAATACATTTCTAACAGTCAACACGCAGTTGTTGAGGTGTAAATTAATTAGTCAAAAACAATCAGGATATTGTCAAGAATAAAACAGGCCTCAGGTAAGCTCCTATGTGTGGTGGAAGAATGGATGACAACCTCAAAGAGAGGAAGATAGAAAGTAGGTGAACGAGGGAGAGGAAAAACAACGCTGATCTCTAATGAGACTGGTGACACTGTTCTTGACCACGAGGGAAGCTGGGCTATGTGTACAGCCAAAACCGCGCCTTTTCACTATTGCATCCATTGTACAGACTTGTGAATGAAAACATTACTTAATGTGAACTCATCTTTCTTCTGTACTGACCACCCTGTTTACTGAAACTGTATACATTAGCACACGTATCAGAATAAACATTTTATTTATAAATATATACTTATAACTTATACCCTCTCATCTTCTTGGGATGAATTTCAGGTGTTGATGAATTACAATGCAAAATTAATGTGTCCACACAACAATTAATGCTTCCCAGCATAAACTCCCCAACAATTAATGCTTCTCATGTTTCCCAGTAGAACATTGCCCAAAGCATCATACTACTGGCTTGCCTCCTTCCCATAGTGCATCCTGGTGCCATGTTTTGTCAAGGCAAGCAACGCACACGCACACGGTCATCCACGTGATGTTAAAGAAAACATAATTCATCAGACTAGGCCTTCTTTCTTCCATTGCTCCATGGTCTTGGATCAGACCACACAGGCCAGCCTATGCTCCCCACGTGCATCAATGAGCCTTGGCTGCCCATGAACCTTTCACCAGTTCACTGCTTTTCCTTCCTTGGACCTCTTGATAGGTACTGACCACTGCAGACCGGGAACACCCCACAAGGGCTGCTTTTCTATGAGAACATACATCAAAAACTGAATAGGAAATATACAGTCGCAAACTGAATGGGAAATATAGTCATTGGCAAGGATATAAATAATGATTTTTTATTGAAATAATAATTGTGTCCTTCAAACTTTGCTTTCATCATTTAATCCTCTATTTACAGCAACTACAGCCTTGCAGATTTTGGCATTCTAATTGTCAAAGGTAGTCTGAAGAGATTTCACCCCATGCTTCCTGAACCACCTCCCACAAGTTTGATTGATGGGCATTTCTTACAGCTTAATATGGTTGAGATCCAGTGACTGTGCTGGGCCACTCCATTACAGACAAAAAATAAGCTGACTGCTTCTTCTCTAAATAGTTTGGTGCTGTGCTTTGGGTCATTGTCTTGTAGTTGGAGGAAAAGTAATCCAATCAAGCGCCATCCACTGGGTATGGCATGGCATTGTTAAATTGATTCCTCAAGATTGTCAAAACATTTTTCCAGATCCCTTTTACCCTGTACACATATCCTACTTTACCACCACCAAAGCACCCCAGACCATCACATTGACTCCACCATGCATGACAGATGGCATCAATCACTCCTCAAGCATCTTTTCATTTGGTCTGCATCACAGGAATGTTATTCTTTGTGATCTGAACACCTCAAACCAAAATTAATCTGTCCATGATTTTAAAAACACTTTTTTCTCCAGTTTTTCTGTTGTCCATCATTTCTTTTCATTGGCCAGTCTGAGACATGGCTATTCTTTCTTTGGCACTATTTAATGAACCTGCCAGTTGAAGACCAGTGAGGCATCTGTTTCTTTAACTGGACACTCTCATGTATTTGTATTTGTATCTTGCTCAGTTGTGCACTGGGTCTCCACCACTCCTCTTTCCATTCATGTTCATGTCATTTTGCGCTGTTCTATGAAGTGAGTAGTACACTTGAATGAAATCTTTTGTTTCTTGATAACGTTTTGCATGGATTTCCCTTCATTTCTCAGAAACAGAATAGACTGATAAGTTTAAGAAGAAGGATATTTGTTTTTGGCAATTTTGAGCCAGTAAACGAACCCACAATTTCTAATGTTCCAGATACTCAACTAGTCTACAGAAGGACAGTTTATTTTTTTAATTTGCTTCTTTAATGAGCAAAAATATTTTCAGCTGCTCTTAGATAATTGGAAAAAAAAATCTATGATGAATTAGACTTTTAAAATGATTTACTTGGATTAGCAAACACAAAATGCCAATGGAACATTGTAATGTAATGGGATTCTGTATGTAGATATTCTATTAGAAATCAGTCGTTTCACACTACAGTGTTCATGTACAACAGGTGTCAAAGCGGTTCCATGGAGGTTTGAGTGTCTGCAGATTTTCACTCTAATCTTGTATTTGACTGATTAATTAGGTCACTAATTGGCTATTTTCTACCCTCATCTGGATGTTTAGGTCTGAACTGGCAACCAATTTATAGGAAAAAACGAAAACCTTCAGAAGCTCAGCCATCTGTGGAACTGATTTGATACTGTAGGTCCAAAACCCTGTCAGTCAAAAGTTTATAGTTTATATATGTCCAAAAAATAATCGTTTTAAGTAATTCCAACTTAAAATGTGTTTATTATTACACATACATCCATGTTAAAGCAACATTAAATATTTATAATGCACAATTTTATAATGCATAATAACATTTTCAGTCAGCCATGATTTTTATGTGGGGGGGCCAAGAGGTTCTGTGGGGCAGGCACTGCCTCCCAATGGTCTGATTTGTATGTCAGTTGTAAACCACATTGGAGAGGTCTTGGAGAGGACAATCTTTTCCCAAGAGGAAAAGCAACTCTGAAAGAAATGACTAATAGCTTGTGGAGCATCCTATGCTGTGGGTTAAGTACAGCATGAGCACTTAATACTGAGTGGATGACCTGAATATGTACTTTCCTTCCTCCTATGTGAATGTTTATTTATGTAAAAGCACATCACCTTGCCACCTCACTAATAATCTGATAGTGTCTCAATGTGTACATGGTGCTCAAGCCTTCGCCCTCTATTGATTGGACTTCTGTAGAAGCTCCGTATGTATTTGGACGCTCATGTATGAAAATGTTGGCTCAATACCTTGCAGACAACTCGTATCCCTTATATTGGCACTCAGATAATATTTCTCAAACTGACCTACACCTGTAGCACTTTGGCCCCATTATTTATTATTGTTCTTAAACATATCTGGCATGTTTTGTTCCTCATTGAACACATTGACTGAGAAGGAAGTCACATTTGTTTGTTAATCAAACAGTGTTTACTCTTTCTTTACGTGTCTTTCCTGAGTCTTTGTTTGACATGCATAGAAACTCACCTGCTAATGCATATTTGTATACATATTGTTTGTCAATGTTGACTAGGGACATCCACTCTAGAAATGTATGTTTTATGGGAAATAATGTCAGACAAAGCATGGAAACTATTGCTAGAGGGTTATTAATGCCATAACTTTTGAAATAAAGTGAAGTACAACATATTGCCCAAACGCTTGCTCTTTCAAGGAAGCGTTCACTGTGTATATTCCTTTTTGAAAAATGTGTAGGGCTTAGTGGCCGGGAGGGTGACATTTAATAGCCCCCATTAATACCTTAACTGAAACTAATCACACAGTTTCTGTAATAGACAAAAGAGATTTGAAAAATGATTGCCCATTCATCAATTCATTACTTGGCATTATATTCTAATCATCATTTTGCTGTCAGAAGTGTCAGTGTCAGAAATGGCCAACATTACTGTTTTTACGTTAATTATAAGGCAACCAGTTGTGAAGCTTTTACCTGTTGTAAGTGCCAAT
This sequence comes from Esox niger, assembly GCA_016801105.1. Classification (NCBI taxonomy): domain Eukaryota; kingdom Metazoa; phylum Chordata; class Actinopteri; order Esociformes; family Esocidae; genus Esox; species Esox niger. Next base: position 13,939 of record JACXGJ010007571.1, on the reverse strand, counting down.
TATGGACGTTACACAGCCTTTAGCAATTGAAAGGTCTTTAAAGCATAATCTATGGTAAAAATGTAATTGTAATATTTCTATATGTCATCACCAGTAAAAAAATTGAAGGTAATTAGAATTTGAGAAACATTAGCAGCTGCAGTTCTGTTTCAATGTTTTTAGTGTTAGTCCTCGTTCAGAATGAAATGCCATATGTGTGATTTAATGTAAATGTGAAATAGTTCACAGTGGGGGAAATCTACCTTGTAGTCTACCAGTCCATCACTCGTCCCACAACCTCCACTCCTTCCTGGTCCTGGTGGCAAATTACATTCAACTTTCCTATGTGTTACTTCTCCATGTGACTAATGTTTGACAGAACTCAACATTTATGTGAACTTGATATGATGGACCCCATAGGTCTCAGCTCTCTTGTTGACCAATGCTGACATTTGCACTGCATCTCATTAAAGCCAGAGACTTGCCTCCAGGCTCTACTTCACACTGCCAATACCTTTCTGGTAACACTCTCTGATAAGGGTACAAGAACTCCCATTAACGGATGCAGTAGTTAAAATGAACAAATGATGAAAAAAGACATGAAGAAAATATTAATAATGATAACAGTTATAAATGCATTAACTAACAGGGTGTACTAAAATTTGTTCATATTGACACATGTCGTTTTTTGCAGGAACAGTAATCTAATTACAGTAATGTAATTTTTAAATGATGATGCAAGACATGCATTTATGTAGCGAGTTGTTTGCTTGACCAATGGGCTACTGTTGGTCAATACATGGTCACAATGCATTGACAAGTAAACGATCCAAACACCTATGCAAAAATGCCAAGATTGTAGTGCAAAAAACACATTTGTTACTGTACTGTACTCCTGAACATTTTTATCACAATATCCCTAAGATTAATATCATATAATTTTGAATTTTTGAAGGGAGGATAATATGCAATCACTAGTATACCTAACACCAAATAATTAGCATTAAAGCATTAATAAATGATTTCTCACTCTAACTGTAGATAATTACATTGTGTCCTCTTAAATGATGAATAATCTTACCTTAACAATTAATAACTCATGACCCCCAGTAGCCACAAACCCTTAATAACTGATAACTCACAATTAGGTGAGGAATTGTCCTAACCTTCACAATCACTAACTACTGACCCATTGGCATCTCAATAACATTTAGAACTGATACCTCAACATTAGTTAATATAAATGAATGATATTAAACTATCATTATCTATTTTACCTTATTAATAGTATAATAAAAATGTGATTAACTTAAAAATAGTTTATATTACTTATTATTATTTATATTGCCTATTGTTCATACAAACAGCTAGCGTTAACAAATTACAATACAAATAGTTAATAAATGCATTTGTAAATCATTAATATAGTAAGGGTTATCATTATAAACCATTTGTTTATGTCTTTATTCGTCTTTGTTCATTTTAACTACTGTATTTGTTAATGGTAGTTCATGTATACTTTTTTCATATGCTATGTTCCGACCAAAGAAAAAAGCATTGTATTGGATTTCCCATATGTGCTATTACAGTTAGATTAGAATGATGATTATATTTATTTTATTTTTATTAGGTATGCAGTTGCAGATTATCTTATGATATGGCACGCTATAAGTACTTTCTTGATTCATTACTGCACCTTAGATTATATGTATTCATATAATGTATAATGTATTCGCCTTCAATTAGATCTCTTTATGTGGTTAGTGTTTGGCCATATGCTAAACATTAATCTTAACTCCTGTCTCTCGTAATAACAAGACACTATCTTGTAATAATATGATACTATCTTGTTATAACAAGATACTATCCTTTAATAACAAGATACACTTAGAGATACATCAGCAAAAATAAGTTTATTTTTATTCCAGGATAAATTCTCAGATTCATTGATATACAAAACACCTTATGCATCTGCCTTTATTTTCTGAAAAAGTATGGTTGGACACCTTTAATTTTGTATCGTTTGTTGGCAGTAACATCTAGCATCTAGCATTTGGGTTCTATTCGTCGGTGAATTAAGATACTCTTGTCAACAATCAAACTTTTTATTTAGAAAATAAAACAGAAACATTTGCTGTACTTTGTATTCCCACAACAGAAGAAAGCAAAAATACTTTCTGTAGTAGATTATTTCTGCATGCAAAACTAATGCTTAAATTAGTGTTTTCAAAACACAGTCTACATCAGCACAACACATGATATAGAATGAAAGGAATAACACCAACCACTTTCTGAAAATATAGACAGAGATGTATGAGGTGCTTTACAAGTAAATGAATCAGAGAATTTGTTTATCTTGAAAAAATTTACTTGCTACTGAATCTCTAAGTGTATCTGGTTTTAATGAGAAAACAGAGTGGATATGAAATTTCATTATTTTACATAATAATTCAAATCATTTTCTGTTTACACAAACCAGCAGAAGCTGAGAGAGGTTTGTGGGCTAGAATCAAGGTATATGTGCACAATAACGTGAGGCATTTTAATAGGCTGCAATAGGTTTTCTATATTTTTAGTTACACAAATTAAGTTTGTTTTACTTGAGTAGACAATATGTTTCTGTATACTTCAGAATTAATTCTGCAGGTACCGCCAGCAGTATGATGCCGATGATGACAAGTGAGTTTCAGTGGCAAGTTTTTACATACATACTGTAACGTCGTTGCCGGATCTGCCCTCCTCCCCCATCCAGCGTTTGGCGTCTCCCTCCTATTAACCACTGTTCCAGTTACCAGAGAAGAGCAAGGTCCCAAGGGGCCATGAACTCTGCATTCACGTACCTGTGTACTGTTGGGTAATCAGGAGGTTATTTAGGGTGGGGGCTGGCGCCGGTGTGGTGTCAGTGATTCTCTTGTTTGTTAGAGGAGAGGCTTGCAGACTGCTCCTGTGCTCAGAGTATAGGTTACGTTTATTCTGGTTTTGTAGGGTAGTGTTCGTGTTCAGGCCCAGGGCTGTTGTTTATCCTTTCTCAGTTTTTTGATGATGGATCTATGTTGGAGAGCTGCCATTATACCACATATTCAGTGAGACTTTGGTTGTGTCCTTGCATTTACTTCCACCAGCCAAACCGTTACACATACTCTTTGACAGATAGTTGTGTCAGACTGCTTTTTTACGTCTGTCACATTTAAGGTGATTTCACACCCCTGACCTTCCCGGAGACATCTCTCAATCCAAATGTTCCAATACTTTTGGTGCTCGGAAAAAGGAGGTCTATGAATAAAATGTGTTGTCTAAGTGATATATCCAATACAAAAACAACCTAAACCAATAAACTAAATGCTGAGGATCTATACTAACCTTATAGAAGTTGTTTGATTTTAAGCTAAAAGAAGGAAAGATTATCTCTGTCCCAATACTTACAGTATGTAGGGCATTGTATTTCCATAGCATACAAGACCCTCTGCTAAATGTCCTTTGCTATCTTTAGCATAGCTCTAATTGTGAAAAAAAAATTAAAAAATAAAAAGCTTTAGGGAGGCTTTTCAGTTCAATGTTCAGGTAACAACTTCACAGGCTGGCATGAGTGTCAAACTTTTCATCTATTGGCCCACAGTGATCTACTAGTCTACTGTGGTCTACTGGGCAACCTCTGAGGCTGTATCATAAACCATAAACTAGTGCTTGATTTTTCAGTGTTAGTAAATCCTCTTAAACAAATGAGCACTTACAATGAGTTAGTGCTTAGACTTTTAACAAAGAGTAATGGAAGACCATTTTTTCACAAGATTTTCTTTGCCCTGAGAGTCGCCCTAGTTATCACTGGGGACAATGGACAAATAAATGAATGATAAAATAAATTATAACAGCACTCAGAGCAGTGGCCTTGATGGGTCTCCATGGAAACGTGTAACCATGACAACTAAAACACTAGTTGAGCTTGAAGACTTCAAACAAACCATAACTCCCTGGCAAAAGGGGGGGTTTGGCTCTCAGGTATCATCATCAAAACATTTGAATTAATTTAATACAGAATCAATAACCTTCATAATTAATGTTACTTTAATAAACTTTGCCTGGGTGCATAAAGTATATCTAAAAATACACCACACGCACCACCTTCTAACTATGTGAGAAGTATCTCCCTTATGTGGATTGTGCCTCTTTTCATTTTGTCAGTCACATTTTTCCCCGCAACGCATAATTCTCCTTCTGCCTATGAACTCTCCTGATGGACACTGATGGTGATATTAAAATATCTTACGTGGTACAATACTGCGGCTCATTTCCTATTTCAGCTCATTTACAAAATAAGTATTTATGGGCGCAGAACAGTAAAGATAAGGGTAGCAGTTTGGTGTAACTGAGTAAATCATTTCCTGTTTCACTTATGTAAAGTAATGGCCTTTAAGACGTTTTTAATAATATTGTCTATCACAGTTGTCAGCTAGTAGTTGACTATAAGTCTGCAGGGTGTTCTTGCTCTGGTTAAACCCTTTGTGCAGGCAAACATTTCTCACTCAAATCTGACATAAGTATCCTACAATTTAACACGCACACTAAATTATGGAATTTTATTGCTATCTTTCCATTGTGCCATTTTCCCATACTACAATTCTACACACAGACAAGCAATACAACCCTGCCTTGAAAGTGACTTTAATTCAAGGCAACACATTTCTGTTGCTAACTTGCTCAATATTGTGGTTATATTTGATTATTTTGTTTCCTGCCATGGAAGAGTCACATACACATTCCCATCAAGTTTAAAATGAATAAATACCAACCTTTGGAAAGTGGTGAATGAGGCAAGTAGAATGCTAGCCTCAGTTGTGCACCTTACAGTTTATGACCCCACTTTCTTCTGACACTGCTAGTTCCTCTAATAGTTCTGTTTTTTTATTACAGCGTCTGCTAGACATTTGCCAACAGCAAACTCTGTTGTCTTTGTTGTGTCCACTCCATGTTCAACCACAAAGTAGGCTGTAATCTACTACAGTTTAAGTGAATAAAGATTACATGCAAGATCACGGTCGCTGTACATGCTGGTATGTTACGATTATATACCGGGACGGTAAACTGACACATTGCCAGAGAGATGAGAAGATATGCAGGGTAGAACAACCTCTCCCACAGGGGCTAAACCTTCCACTTGGCAAACCAGATAAAGAAGACCCCCACACTCAAGGAACTGGACTAGATCTGTCAAAATAGGCAGTAAAGAGCCTCATTACGTTTAAGAGCCTGTGCCGGCAAGAATCCTAAAAGAAGTTGACATCTTAAAGCCAGAACATTATAATCACACATTGCTATGCTCTATCAAACTCAGCTGACTTGGAATAGGGAGAGAGCACCTGAAACAGATGATAAAGTGTGTCTGTTAGCCAACATCTGTGAGCTTGACGAGCTGGTAACCGGAGGAAGTCAGCACACAATTCCACCCATTTCTGTATACAATCCAAAAGTCAGCAAACCATGCCCTAAATGCGTCAGATGGATGCAAAAAATCTATAAACCAATCATAATCCTGGACAAAAAGTACTAACCACACCTGCAAAGTGTATTGGTACGCACCCTACCATAAAGGTCATTGCGGAAAGTAGCTTTGCCTCTTGTGAGGGCAGCGATGTTTTGTTCTGTCATATGGAAGTGGTTGAGGTTTGACATGTCAGATGCAAACCATTGCCACTATGTAAAGTGTGTCAAAAGAAAACAGTTGTGAAAAGTAGCATCAAAACAACCTCTTCCAACACCAGAGAAAGTAACACATAATGGAATTGAAGGAATATGTGAAACTACACCATGTTGATGCTTCCAATGTTTTCCAATATCGTTCAATATAACAAGAAGCAGAGGCAGAAGGGGATAACAGATGCAGTGACTCATCACACAAAGGAATGGACGTCAACTACTGGAAAAGGTCAATATAAAAAAACTGCCTAACACAATTTACCAAAAGTATTTTTTTCTGCAGAAGCAATGCCAGGGATATTCATTGCAACCTGTGAAAGAGTCATAAAGACCTTTCCACCACCATCAATCTAAGTTTGAATCCACACATACAGCTCTGGAAAAATCAAGACACCCCTGCAAATAAAGGTTTTGAGTGAGTAACAGAAGGGTTAAAATTTAAAGACCACTGCAAATTGAATGCTTCACTCAAAACTTTCCATTTCAACATTTTTGGACAAGAAAGAAATAGGGGCAGTGGTCTCATAATTTGTATAATCATTAGACATTGTGGATCATTAGACAAGTGTCTTAAATCAATATATCTAGACATGGGATCCAAAGATGCACTGAAAGCTTTGCAAAGACAGAATTAAATACCCATCCTAGGAAGTGTTTTACATTTTGTTCAATCAGAACATGGAATCAACATGGATTTAATTAGGAGTTATTGCCACTTATCAACAGAAGTACATTCATAAGGTCAAAGTGAAAAAGTAAATGTACAAATTGTTCTAAATTAATTGAAAATTATTGATTGGTGCCAAATGCTCATTTCACTCATTAAAATGCTAATCAATTATACAACTTTTGATATGCATTTGTCTGCATTTTTTTGTTGTTATTCTGTCTCCCATCTGTTCATATAAACCTACCATTAATTGTCAGTGGGCAAAAGTACACAATCAGCAGGGGATCAAATTATTTTTTCCCTCACTGTATTGTGTGCTCAGATTCAGTCAAGCTAAGTTGATTGGACTGCACTTTACAGATGGACAATGACCCAAAACATACTGCGAAAGCATCCCAGGAGTTTTTTTAAGGCAAAGTAGTGGAATATTCTGCAATAGCTGAGTCAATCACTTGATCTCAAACCAATCAATAATGCAGTTCACTTACTGAAGGCAAAACTCACTGCAGAAAGACCCATGAACCAACAACAACTGAAGACAGCTGCAGTAAAAGCCTAGCAAAGCATCACAAAGGAGGAAACCCAACGTTTGGTGATGTCCATGCATTTCAGACTTCGAGCAATCATTGCCTGTGAAGTATTAAAAATGTACATTTCATTTATGTTTTTGTAAATGTTTCCAATTACATTTTGTTGCAATTCCTAAATATTTTGTAGAATATTTGTGCTCAACCCGTTGAATTAAAGCTGAGAGTCTGCACTTCAATTTCATCTCGGTTGTCTCATTTCAAATCCATTGTGATGGCCTACAGAGTCAAAATTATGAAACATGTGTCAGTGTCCAGTATATTTACAGTATATAACTGTATATGTAAAGTACATAATGACAAAGATGGTTGAGGGTGTGCTCAAAAACATCCAGATGCCCACTAATAAATTGACTGTTTGGGTAGATCCCACATCAACATATAAAGAAAGTTGTCAAACAGAAAAATAGTTGACTATGGCCATATTTGGCCAAACATTCATTTAGTTAAAAAATTATTACGTCCTTTGCTGTGTACATGACCTGCCAACATTTTCACCATTCTTGTTTTTTTCACACTGAACACACAAGTCTTGCCAAACAGCTTAAAATACTTCCCATACTCAGTGACATATTGCCATTTTTTAAAGAAGACCTACTTTGTCCTCCAGGTCAGAGGTCAGAAACAAAGAGCTATGAGATATGTTTTCTGACTGATGGGGAAGAAAGTACCATGTATCATCAAAAATAGCTATAAAAGTGACTTTTGTCCTCTAAAGCTGGGAACAAACTAATCTAGATCAACATAAAAAGAACCAGGCAAGCCTAGTTCAGCCGACGATTCGAAGGGATGAATGCTGTTTCCCTCACAGGATTCAAACCTTGTCTTTAACTACTACATAACAAAGTTATATGAATGCCCCGTGTTGGTATAATATCTCTACACAAGATCATTTTGTCACGCATAAACATCACGCAGAGTTTTACTGCTTATTAGCCAGTAATAGGCTGTCTAGTATTTACTTACTTACTACTTGGAATAACCATAAGAATTGAGCAATTGCTAGCAAGACTGAAGATGAACTATACACTGCCAAAGCTATTACATTTCATGGCAAAACAACACTCATTTTTCAATCATTTGTGAATGACATTGATATAGGTGACGATAACTTACTTTTTGTCAAGTGAAAAGATGAGTGAATCATGGAAACCCCTCCTCTTTCACTACCCAAGGGGTTGGGATCTAGCCTATATTATCCCAAAAAGCATGCACGGACATGTACTTAGAAAGTCCACAAGAACATTTTGGAGTATAACTGCAAACAATCTTATATTAGACTCACTATAACACAACTCCTGAAGAAATCCTAATGCACAGTTTGCTTTGACTGCGAAGAGGCTCAAACACTGATTGTTTATGTGTGAGTCCATGTCTCTAACCTCTATGGTATTTCACAAGGGCTAGTCAGTCAGTCACTCAGTCACTTAATAAGAGACATTTGCTCTTCTTGGTTGGCTCTGCAAAAAGTAGGGGCCTATTCACACTGAAATAGTTTTATCTAACACTTCAACCCATTGGTCCATAGAAGACTAGAGCTTTTGATCTCCATTTTGGTCAAACATTTATAGGTGCAGTCCTTGATTTTAGGCGACCGGTTGTAAAAGGGGTGCTGTTAAGACCCAAAAAATCCCCCAAAATTTTGTCCTGTGTCATGCATGGGCCAGATTGTGCCCCATGTCATCAAAACCATTTGCTTTCAAACTTTGAACTGTATGAGTAACTGAGGTATTATAATGATTCTATGATACAGTGGGGCAAAAAAGTATTAAGCCACCAATTGTGCAAGTTCTCCCACTTAAAAATATGAGAGAGGCCTGTAATTTTCATCATAGGTACACTTCAACTATGAGACAAAATGAGTTAAAAAAATCCAGAGAATAACATTGTAGGATTTTTTATTAATTTATTGAATATGTATCTATAAACAATGTTAGTTTATTTATATATTTATATATATTTACAATATATACATTGAGAAAAATATACTTACTCTTACTGCATTGTGTGGTTGTTCCTCCTAGCTATCTTAAGAGGAGTGAGTGTCTGCTGTGAACAAAATGTGAAATGCTACAACATATTTCTTGTGTGGTATACTATAACAAAACTGAGACATAATTACACATTTAGATGTTACATTTACTTTTTCCAGCCATTGCTACGTAGGGTTTGAGAGCTCTGTTATTGCTTTTTTCATGAGTACTTCTAAGGTTCCAAAACTTTCAAGCTTCCCTCTGGTTGTCCTTTCATCTCTGTGGACTGTACAGCATTCTCAGGAGGATCTCCTACCTACCCCCAGGTGCTGGTGGTGGGGTCAGGAAGATAAGAGAGAGATCAGAGACACGATGTGTGAGATGTTTGTTTCATTAGATGGCCCAGTTTATGTGATGTAGTAATGCTAATAAACCTCAAACTAGCCGCTTGGCAAGCATTCTATGTTAGCTTGTGTATGGAATGCAGGGCATCGTTGTTTTAAATAATGGGAATATAGTACCATTGTATATACAGTATATAACAATAGAACATATTGGAAGATATTTCATGGGGTAATTAATTAAGAATTATAATTCATGGTCCTTACGTAGTTATTTTAAATAGGCTGCCATGACTATGTTAGCCAATAATTCCATTATTAACTTGTATGTTCCTTGGTGTTCCCATGCCTGGGTAATCAGGGCCATAGCTAATGCGGCAAAGGGTTGATATCATTTGCCGGGTCCTAGATTGGCACTGATTGTAAAAATATTATGTGTTGATACGGATTGTAATAGTCAATGTTGTCTATAAGTGAGGGGGCCCAGGATTCCTGGTGATAGCCTTGTTGGTTGTAATTAAATGTACAGTGACATGTTCTTTGCATAATAGCTAGAACCTACAGTAGTTACACATACTGTCTTCTTTACTTGAAGTTATTGATATAATTGCCTTTTATAGATTGTATTAATTATTTAAGTATACAGTACAGTAACTTAAGACAAAAAAAGTCAAGGAATTTTGGTTAGGTAAAACTTTATTTTGAGAGTCCCAAAATATTTTAACCCAAAATGTTTTACAGATTTTGACCTTGATAAAGATTTACAGTTCTATCATTTTATTAATAGACTACACAACTGGGAGTTGTCAGATGACTGTCCTGCCAGGTTTGCAAATGATTTCTCTGACCATGTACGGTGTGTCAAAAATGAGGGCTTGCTGTCAACTCTGTCCATTTCTATGGGTGTCCCTCAAGGTTCAATTCTCGGGCCTATCCTGCTCTCTGTCTATATTATTGATGCTGCCCCTTGGCTTTTTTTTATTGCATTAGTATGCCATTCACACTAAAGAAAAGCTTGTAATCAAGACATCTGTGTGACAATAAAATGTTCACTGGAGTGCTTCCTGTCTTTCCTTGCTTTTTTATCTAACACTTCAGCTTGCCCTGGACGGGCCTAAGTTGTAGTGTGTAAACACCTACAGACACCTTGGCATTTGGATTGACTACTCACTCACATTCAATATCCACATTTAACATCCTGGTAAATTGGCCCTAAATTCACTTGATGCGAGACTCAGTGGTACAAACCTTTAGTCACATTTAGGTAATGCCTCTATCATAGCAGTTGTAATGAGTACCAGTGATATATCTGCTGGATGATGTATTGCTGTAGTTACTTCAAAAGCCTCATGTTCGATTTTAATTTCTGTTTGCTCCTGCCAATGGCTGGAATGAGTTGCAAAAGACCCTTAACCTTGTCAGGCTTGTTTCACATTACATCTTCAAAAATGAATAAAACATGTTACAATCTGACAATTGTCCTCTGGAATCTGGACCTTTTCACTATAAATTCTTGAAGTATTTCAACGTTTGTAAATGTAGTTACTTTTCTGCTTCTCTGAGGCATCTTAAACATGCATTGATTGCATGTCCAGGATTGTATTTACGAGGTTTCTCGAGGTCATTTGGAAGCAGTCTGTGCTATTCCTTCCTCTCATAGCTCGCCTTCATTGTCTACTTCCTTTATCACAAGCCTTGAGAGATTATCTCCTCACGCCACCACATTAAATCCCAACCTATTGGTTTCACTGGTTCCTTTGTGTTTCTTTCAGCATTTGTTCAGCATTGGTAAACTATCCACTTGGGTGGATGCCAAATTATTTTCAAAATAACACCCTATTCCCTAAATAGTCAACTACATTTGACTGGCTCCCTATAGCTAGCCCTATTCATATGTAGTGGGCAACATTGGAAACAGAGTGCAATTTGGGATGCAGAATAAGAGGTTTGGGAGACGGCCTGTTTGCCAGCTTGCCTGCTGTGATAAAGAGAGGCGGACTGGTGATGGAATGAACCAACCAAAACGGCCTCAAGTATTTACAGCAGATCGATCAAGGGTTTGGCACTTAGTTTACTTTTTATCTCCTCTCTTTTTACCCATGAAGGATTCTCTCCTTTCTCACCCATACTTGTGGGTCATGTGCTGACACATTTATCATTTCCCAAATCTAAATCCTTCAGTTAGGCAAGGGTATAACATCAATCATGTGCTTATCTTCTTAGATACAGACATTGTAAACCGCTTCCATGAAAAGATTTGGAGGACCCTAGAGAGTCTAACAATTCCACAGTCATCCACCTTCTTTCCTGCTGTTTGGGAATTTGGTTGTGTTTATCATGACTGTGATTAATGATAGATTACTACATGTATTAATGTTTTTAACAGATTCATTCAATAAAAAATAAATTTCCCTCATATGAATTTCATGAGTTCTTTCATTTGCAAGCCCCAAACTGTTTATTTCCAAGACACACAAATGTACATTAAGAAAATGGTATATGTAGTAGTAGTTCAGGTGGTGGAGGTTAACATGGTCCAAGATAAATCCCACAGAGAGGTGGTACTGTAGGGTTAGCTGTGAACTCTGTCAGAGATAAAGGCAGACTATCAGAGATAAGAAATACAAGATTACTCATATCAAAGGTTATAACTACAGTATACCTCAAGTGAGATGTGTTAGCATTGACTCATTGGACCAATGCTACCCAGTGAGCTCAAGAAGTATTGGCCCCCATCAAGTAATTGAGCAAAAGTGAATGCAAAAAATTAACACAAATAATGACACATAATATATTGCAAAATATAGGTTCCAAAACTATTGGCACCACTAAAGAATATATTAAATAAAATAAAACAACGTGGTGTTTGGTTTGAAATGATATGCTGTTTTGTTGGTCTCAATTTGCAGGAGCTGTTGACATCATATCCCTGGGGTAAAAATAATATGTGGTCCCACAGATGTAAAATCCCCTTGTCATCCATCATCATGGGTAAAACCAAAGAGCTTTCAGCAGAAAGGAGACAGATGGTTGTTGACCAAAACAGATTTGGTGAAGGATAGACAGATAAAATAAAAAACCAAGTGCTGTTAGAGCAATTTCCCCAAAAATTAAGAGGTCTAGTAGAGTAACACATTAGCAAAGAAGAGTATGCATGTACATACTGTTCCCACGCATGGCAAGGAAGATGGTGAGGAGGATGTAAAGGAAGGCGAAGAGCAATCCAAAAATCACAGTTTCAGAACATTCAGTCCACTGGAATGTTGGGCTTATCAAGTCTTAACATCAACTGTTAAATACCATCTCAATGTCTACAAGGCCATTGAATGGGTTGCATGAAAGAAGTCCTTACTGAGCCCAACCCACTAATTGCAACTTTCCCAACAGTTATTAAAACTACAGTTGGCATTGTGTGTTATGGTCAGATGAGACAAAAATGAGATTGCCATCCACACCCTCCCTATTTTTGGCCATGCACACCATTGGCATGTTTTGTAACAAAAGGGGAATGCACACAAGGAAGCTGATAACAACAGTAATGTGTGACTGATACCCACAGGAAAATATGGTGAAGGATCATTCATGTTTTGGGACAGTAATCCAGGGGTACTTAAGATTGATGGCATAATGAACTTCCAAGATATATTTGCCCAAAATCTGGTTTCCTCTACAAAGTAAAAGGCAGTGAATGGACTTTTCAACAGAATATTGATCCTAAACATACTTTCAAATCAACAAAGATATGCTTGAGGAAGCCAAAATGGCCATCTTGGTATCCATACTTGAATCCTATTGAAAACCTGTGGTCTGGGTTGAGGAGGACAGTCCACAAGCACATACCTGACACCATCAAGGATATTGAAATGTGCTAGATGGAGGATGCCAAAAATGTCAGTATATACATAAGGGGCTCACTGCTGTTATCCACTCCAGAAGAGGCTCTGTGAAATATTGATTGTAGGGGTGCCAATAAATTAGAAGTCTACATTTTCAGAAACGTAATGGGTATCCAAAATAATAGTGCTGAAATGAAAATGTTCAGCTCGCCTTTATGCCTGATCTCACAATATGACTCAATGTTTGTGTTGTTAATTTTTTTGCATTAACTTTTCCTCACGTTCATCAATGAGGCCAATACATCTGGAGTTTGCTGTATGTCTTGACTGGTTAAGTTAGGCCATACTGTAAAAATAAAATGTATGAATAAAATAAAAGTGCACAGCACCCCTTCACATCTGAGCCCACAATATGACCCGTTTTGAGTTTACTGGATGTCTTGACTGGTTAAGCTAATCATGGAATATTTTTTGGTATGTACCATTCATAGGCATATTATGCTCATATTGTATCCCTAATACTGTACTTAATACTTCTACCCATGTTCATATTCCCCATCCTAATTTTGTTTAATTGCTGCTAGTTTACATTGTTATGTGTATTATTGCTATATCTAAAATATTCAATACTTTTACCCACATTGTTCATATTCCCCCTCCAATTTATATTTAAATTGCTGCCTGTTTTCATTTTTATGCATATTATTGCTTTATTTTTACTTTATATAACTCTTTATTCTAACTACATAGGTTATTTGTGCCATGTCACAAGAATTTCATTGTGCACGATAGCACAGGGTTATTTGTTGCATTTGATAAATACATTTTTGAACTTGAACTAGGCTATACCTTGTTTTAAAGC
>JACXGJ010007570.1:0-30069 GCA_016801105.1 Esox niger | reverse complement strand
CAGGTTCAACTAACGTCAGGGTTCTGTTGACCTCTCTCCATCAGGTTCAACTAACGTCAGGGTTCTGTTGACCTCTCTCCATCAGGTTCAACTAACGTCAGGGTTCTGTTGACCTCTCTCCATCAGGTTCAACTAACGTCAGGGTTCTGTTGACCTCTCTCCATCAGGTTCAACTAACGTCAGGGTTCTGTTGACCTCTTTCCCTCAGGTTGAACTAACGTCAGGGTTCTGTTGACCTCTCTCAATCAGGTTGAACTAACGTCAGGGTTCTGTTGACCTCTTTCCCAGGTTGGGGTCTGTCCAGGATGATGGTGTGGCGGGGGTTCGTGGTCACCATGGGCTGGAACACTTTCTTCGTCATCCTGGCCATCGTCATCCTCAAGCTTCGGATGTAAGACGGCTGCCCAAGGATCATGTCTTGAACCGGGGGAGAGCCGCCAAGCGAGGCCCAGGCTCCACACAGAGGCCCAGGGCCCTACCTCATCTCTAGATGTTTGTCAGTGGACACTGCTTTAACAGAGTATGAGCTGGCGTTCCATGTCATTGATGCTCCCCTTCTTGTCTACCTGACATTCCACCCATACGTCCTGTTACTTTCCCGTTTTACTTACCAACTTGCTCCATGGACATCCCCCCTGTTATTTTACTAAAGTCCTGTGGCAATTCAACAGGTGGTTTAGTTACTCCCCTTACAGCCTCAGATGCAGGCCACTGAGCCTCTCCACTCAGGTTTCTGGCTGAGTACTCTTATTGTGGGCATTAACATGAACCCCTGGAATGTTCTAGATGCGTCACTCGGCCCTTTGTAGCTAAGTTGTTAGACTGGTGCTAACCTCGTCAGGGTGATGGGTTCGAGTCCCACACGGAATCAGCATGAAAAAGGTCTGAACCTGTATGCACACGTTACTTTATGCCTTTGTGGATAAAGCGTGAGCTGAATTACTGAAATGTAATTGTGGTTTCTATATTTACTTTTCTTTTTAATTCAGATTGTAAGTTTACAGCTGGATTCCACTGTAAAGCCATCATAAGTCAGTACTACCATCATAAGTCAGTACTATCAACATCAGTCAGTACCACCAACATCTGTCAGTACCACCAACATCTGTCAGTACTACCAACATCAGTCAGTACTACCAACATCAGTCAGTACTACCACCATCAGTCAGTACTACCAACATCAATAAGTAATATCCATCTTCAGTCAGTACTACCAACATCAGTCCGTACCACAAATATCAGTCAGTACTACCATTATCAATCAGTAATATCCATCATCAGTCAGTACCACCAACATGAGTCAGTACCACCAACATCAGTCGGTACTATCATCATCAATCAATAATATCCATCATCAGTCAGTACCACCAACATCAGTCAGTACCACCAACTTCAGTCAGTACTACCATCATCAATCAGTAATATCCATCATCAGTCAGTACCACCAACATGAGTCAGTACTACCATCATCAATCAGTAATATCCATCATCAGTCAGTACCACCAACATGAGTCAGTACCACCAACATTAATCAGCAATATCCATCTTCAGTCAGTACCACCAACATCAGTCAGTACTACCATCATCAATCAGTAATATCCATCATCAGTCAGTACCACCAATATGAGTCAGTACTACCAACATAAGTCAATACTAGAAACATCAGTCAGTACTACCATCATAAGTCAGTACTATTCCATTGTGGCCACTGAGATGGGTGGAGTAAAAAGCCAGCAACAATTGCAAATACACAGTGCTCCTTGCTTTCTTTGCATATTATCACAGTCTAGACTCTCCTGAACATTTCCTGCAATACATTCACTTCTTATAGAATAGTTTTTTCTCTATAGGGCAATATGTATTTAATATCTACTGAATTCCATTGTGGAAAAATAGGGTGTGGAAAATATTGTGTTGCTAGATGTAGCACAACATTCCCCATCGTTTGACAGGTTTGTATTACTCTACACACTCTCCTGAGCAGTTCCTACATTGCTTTCTCTGAGGAATATTCAATAGTTTATGTGCAGTGAGGCAATATTTATTCCATATTCAGTCATTGGCACTTTCAGAATTTTGCCCCTGGAACGTGTTTTAATACCCACTTTTTATTGAATTTACTCTTTAATATGGTCTAATATGAATTGTTTTCAATGTTTTGAGAGGTACATTTTCTTTAACAATTAATAAACTCTATTTATGTCAGTTTTCAAGTAATATGTTGCTCTCTTTTATTTTAAAAAATTCCTTATTTTTACGCGACACGGAAGTGATTTTTTAATGTTGCTCACAAGACGCTGATCCGGATAAGTTATTCCGTGTGTAGTATATATTTCTTTCGTTAACACTGAATGAGCTAGAGTTTAAAATGTTAATATTAACTTGTTAGAGGGTGTCGATATGGTTATATAACTGCATGTTTCATGGTGTAGTCAGGAAGTTAATAGTTTAGAGGAGAAGATGCTTAAGCAGCTATCAGCTTGTCATGACAGACTGTGGCCCCTATCCTTTTCGTCTTAATGAGAAACCGATAACTTATTTTGTTCAAATGAACACTATATGCGCGAGTGATCAAAGCGAAGTATAAAACCACACAATAGATTGCTCTGTCTTTACAAACAAATAGCTGGGATGGCCAATGTACAGTCATTGCTCATACAGTCTTTGATCAGAATGAACACTGAACAAGTAAAACTTTATTTTCTCTTTTTTTCTCAATAACATTTAGTTCTGTCTTCCTGTCTTTTCAGGGCAGGCACATTCGCTTGATTCTTAGATGGCAGCTATGAATATAATAGATGGTAATGACACATTTGCTCTGCGATCCACTCACGACTAAAACAATTTTCAAGTGTAAACTGCAATGTGTATTTCATCTTTTCAAAGATTCACTGTTGTTAACTTGCCGCACATTTTGTCTACATTATTTGGTAGCAATACTCTTTTCAAACATGGTTTGTCCTAAAGTATCCACATTTTGTTTGCAGTACAACTCGCCAGCAAGGACAGAGTAAAGCAGATCTTGTTTCCACAATAAAAATATTCATCAACGGCAAAACTCTTGCAGGTTTCTGTACTCTCATAAATTCAAACCGAAAAATAAAACATGTTTGTGGTAGTTTTCCGTGAGATTTGTCCTATCCGTGGTGTTGTAACAATCCAGGCAAGCCGAGATTACACCTAAAAGACGACAAATTGCATACCCGTATTATATGTCGCTATGTCACTGGATGAATTCTGGGACCAGGTGTTTACTTGTAAAACAGTAGAGAAAAATACACTGAGAGTCAGATAGAGATGGAGTGGAATGGAAAAGTGTGTATGAGAGTTGACTTTGAATGCGCCAGCACGGTGAATTTGTGACAGTACCGAAATCTGCCCTACGTACGCCATCATATTTTGCGCCAATGTTTATCTTAAACATTTTCACACTTTTTTAATGCTGTCCCCTCAGAGCTCAAAAGACTGTGATAGCCTCTGATAACTTTGCCTCGCTTCTCTGCCTGACAGAGGTCCAGTTCGTGGATAGACACAGGGCCGCTCTAATTCAGCGGGTTACTCTGCCAACCCCCATAGCGGATGACTTGTTGGCGAAGGGCATGATCGCAGGTGAGCTGTACTCACAAATTCTTGCTGCCACGACCCATCAGGAGCAGATGAGAATTTTCTACGAAGGCATACACGCGGGAGGTCCAGAAGTTAAATCAGCCTTCTACAAGAGTCTTCGGAGCAATGACCCTTATTTGGTCAATGATCTGGGTAAATTATTTTCTAAATGTTGCAGTTTACAAGAATACTAGGATATATGGACTCTTTTTGGTTGCACATTTGTAATTGTTCATAAAAAAATGACGTGCAACACAGAAACATTTTTACATTCCACGATGTGTCTGTGACTGGATGCACAGCATTTCCTATCAAGATGCTCTAAACAAAATGAGATCACAAGGAGTGTGTAGAGAACATCCCGTGTCCTCAAATGGTCTCTTCTCTACATTTCCAGGGCACTGACAAGGTGGAAAAGAGATAAAAAAGGTGGAGACACTAACTCTCAGAGAGAACTTTCCTGTGCCAAAAACCTCCGGTTGTCTTTTGTAATCAGTCAGTTTTTTTCTGTTGTATTTCTGTTTGTTTTTCCTTATTTTATACTTTTTTATCAATATTTTATTTTGGACTTATTTTGAAAAACACTTCGTATTCCCTGAAATCCCTTGTATTGCTCTTGTGTGTAGTGTTCAATAAATATATTTTTTAAATAAGTATTTATAAAATAAAGAGCTATTTTGGACTGGTCAATTTCCTTTTTTTACAATGCCTGTGATTTGGCAAACACATTGAGAGTTCAGACATCCTGAAATGATTTGTTAGAACAGACACAAAGACAATGTTGGGGTTTTCCTGCCATCTTCACTTAAGTAATGCTTGCGTATGACAAATTGCTTGGTCCCTTGCTTGATTTCATGGCACTGATTTAACTCTTTGATCCCAGTTGGCAGATCCTAGTTGGTTACTTCAAAAAAGGAGATCATCTTTTCCTTTTTCCTTTTCAACAATTCTTCCAATGTTTTATGTGGAAACCCCAGGAAGAATAGCACATTTATTCATTGCTCTTATTGGGGATCTGAATAAATTAATACAATTGAAACCAGAATAGAAACAACTGAGTTTCATAAGAGAACTGCTGAAGCCCGAAAATGTAATACTTCAGATTAGTGACAGCCCTCACAGGTGAATACAGGTGAATACTTCAGATTAGTGACAGCCCTCACAGGTGAATACTTTATATTAGTGACAGCCCCCACAGGTGAATACTTTATATTAGTGACAGCCTTCACAGGTGAATACTTTAGATTAGTGACAGCCTTCACAGATGAATACTTTATATTAGTGACAGCCCTCACAGGTGAATACTTGAGATTAGTGACAGCCCTCACAAGTGAGACCAGAGAAACGACATGAACACAAACAGCCCATTCAGAGACATAAACCCTTATTCATCTGGATGGGCCACTAGGATCTGCTTCTTCCCTTAATTAGGCATACATCCAGGGACTCATTGGCCCTGTGGGTCTCATTTTGTAGAGCTCTCTGTTTGCAGCATTGTAGAAGAAAACAGTATCTATGAAGTCAGTCCAATAAGTCGGTTTGAATATGAGTCCCTCCAAGGTGACTTTAATCTGTGGTCACTGATAAACCTTTCTATAATTCTCTCATGTTTGAAGGTGACAGTTTGCGGTTTATCAAATCTGAGGCTGTAATTACCAATGACATACAGTGAGTTACTTCCAAATGTAATAAATTATCCTTCTTTCCATTGACGTCAATTAACAGTAACAACATTGTAGTAATTTATCTACACATTTTTTATAATTTTTTCATGTGTATTTATATCTGTTATGTTTAACCTGTGTCAGTGGTTTTATATCGGTATTTGCGTTTTGGTTATTTGGCAGATGCTGTTTTCCAGAAAAACGTACAGTTGGCGCATACTCTATAAAATAGCTGTGGGACAACCTTGCGAATCAGAAGCAGCTATAGCACTTCATAATTTGAATCAGATGGGTGTGACTTGGTGGAGGAAAGTCACATCCTGTGGAAGTTTAACGCGAGCATGCAGTAACCACCTCCCTCTCCTTGGCACCAAGCAGACAACACCAGAAATCAGCAAGAAGGACTAACTGGTTTGTGAACACCGAGTACGGTGAGCTTGAAAAGGTTTATGTTAACATGTAGGTTATGATAAATGATTATATAATGTGTATGGTAATATATCTGCATGTTTCTCGGTGTAGTCAGGACGTAACTTGGAGCAGTAAATGCTCAAGCAAGCTACAGAGATCAAATGTAAACGGAAAGGGAAGAGAGGCCTGTAAACTTACAGTAATGGGGCTCATATTTTTGTAAGGTTTTGCTATCAGTTGTGGGTGATTAGTGATAGAAAGAATCACTAATAACAATTTACAACTATTGTACATCAAACAACTTGTTAGGTTCAATGTAATTCTTTATGTCATGTATATCTGATCAAAATGAAAGTGAAACTTTTTTTCGTTCTTGGTTTGATGAATTTCAGAGTTTAAAAAAGCCTGTATGCTAACCACTCACAGATGGCTTCCGTAACCTCAACAGATGCTGGTAATGTGACATATTTGTTTTGTGATCAACTAAAAATAATAATAATAATCTAGTAAACATGTCATAAAACTGCAGACGTGTTTTTAATCTTTTGAAACCACTGTAACCACTGGTGTTACATTGATGTACATTTAGTGTGCAATGTTTTGTCCTTAGATTCTAACAGGCATGGGGTCCAGTTTGTGGATCAGCACAGAGATGATCTCATCCAGAGGGTCAGGACACCGATGCCCATAGCAGATACGCTGTTTGGAAATAGGCTTATCCACCAGGAGCGTTACTCCAAAATCCACACTGCCGTGACCAGCGAGGATATGATGAGAATGCTGTATGAAGGCTTAGAAGAAGGAGGGGAAAATGTTAAAATAGCCTTCTTCGAATGTCTCAAGAAAAATTGCCTTCCTTTAGTCAATGATCTGGGTAAATGACATTCTCAGCGTTGCAATTTCCATGAAAACTAGAATATGGGGACCCATATAGAGACATAATCTCAGACTGGAGAAGACTAAGATAAACTAGACTAGGATGTTGGGTTTGTTCAGGTAAATTTGAAATTGACATTTTCTTCAGAGTTCCTGTCAGGCAATTGGTCTGTCGAGCTTTCAGTCAGTCGGAACCCACCATTTCAAGCAGTAGAGGAGGAAGTGTCACCAAAGAAAATCAAATAACCGCAGTCTCTGACAGCGATATTTTCTGGGTCATAAAAAGTATGTGGGGTCCATTGTAATAAAACTTGGTGTAATGAAGTACAATTTAAGTGATTACGAAATAATACTTATAAGGATACAGTACTGTGCAAAAGTCTAAGGCATCTGAACCTAAATAAATTAAATAAAAATCCTACAATGTGATTTTCTGGATTTTTTTCTCATTTTGTCTCTCATAGTTGAAGTGTACCTATGATGAAAATTACAGGCCTCTCTCATCTTTTTAAGTGAGAGAACTTGCACAATTGGGGGCTGACTAAATACTTTATATATATTTTTGCCAATAAGCACTGCCCAATTAAATGGCTTTAGTTTGTCTTTCAGGCCCCTGTGACTTTAGCACAGTACTGCACATTATTATCTGGCTTGGGATTGATTGAAATCTAAACCATTCAACTTAATTTGCATCTGATGGGACGTTTCAGAAACATTTCCCAAAGTTTTCAGGTTGCCTTTGGCTTTATTGGCTAAAACGTATAAGGAAAAGGCAAAGGGGGTGTGGTGATACTGTTAAGCAGACATCTTTAGCCAAGTCTTCTTCAGCCGGGTCTCAATATGCACTTATTTTGGCAATTAAATGAGAAAACACTTGAAGCCTATTGTTTTTAATAGAAATAATTTGACCTCTAACTATGAGATTTTATGCTGTATACCCAACAACGGGTTAATCCGTTTCGTATTGAAGCCCATGAATACCAAATGTCAGTGAAAGTTTAGTAGATGAGTAAATCATTTAATAGGATAGTTAAATATAAAAAATGGGTTTAATCATTTTTTCATCTACTATAAGCCCAAAGTGAATACAAAAAATTGTACTCTTCCATTTATCATTTACTCACCGTTCATTTTTTTCAATAACTTACTTTTCAAATCGAATTGTCTTGAACGTGATATTAACATGATAATAGAGTGATGATAAAATGTCTTCATTAATCATAGGTTCTGGATCAACTCTGCCTAATACTATAAAACTACCAGTTGAACAAGGTGAGTTTATAATCCTTTTGACATGCTTTTTAAAACCACAGTATTACCACACCTAGGAATTATATTGACCACAGAAAAGTCCACTTTTCTGTAAACAAAAACATGTACATTCATTGGGTGTTTACTCCTCAGACATTATGTAAATTGCAAAAAACTGTTGAAAGTCAGCTTACTCCTGAGTAACTTAATCCCCCTGCCACTAGGGAAATGATCTGAAATTAAACCACAAAGAATTGGAATGCCTGTCTAAACCTAGCCTCAGAAACAGATAAAGGTTATAGGCTTATAATTGATCATTCATATTTGCCTCTTGTTACAGACCATAATACCACTAACGGACTGTTACAGACCATAATACCACTAACGGACTGTTACAGACCATAATACCACTAACAGACTGTTACAGACCATAATACCACTAACTGACTGTTACAGACCAAAATACCACTAACTGACTGTTACAGACCAAAATACCACTAACGGACTGTTACAGACCAAAATACCACTAACGGACAGTTACAGACCATAATACCACTAACTGACTGCTACAGACCAAAATACCACTAACTGACTGTTACAGACCATTATACCACTAACTGATGGATAACCTCCCTCGTTTCAGACAAAAAAGAAAAGTTAACATACACAAATGAAATACTGGGAAAAGGAACAGGAGGAACCATTGTGTACAAGTAAGACAAGTTAAGGTTCAATTCTACCCAACGTCTATTAGTTTAAGGGGCAACGGAGAATCAGCAAAGTTCATTATATATGCTAATATGTATTTTTGTGAAAAAATAATATGTAAATTCATGTTTTAGACTAATTGTAATCTGAAGATATAAAAATAATATTAATGTGTGTGTGTGTGTGTGTGTGTGTGTGTGTGTGTGTGTGTAAGACAAATGAGACTTTTTAAATGTACTATATATCCTCTACCCCGCTCTGCTCTCCAGGGGTACGTTTGGGAACCGTTCTGTGGCTGTGAAAAGGATTCCTGTAACACTCCTGGAAATTGCTCAAAAGGAAGTTGAGCTTTGGATTAAGCTGGACAATCACAAAAATGTGGTCCGATACTTCACAAGTGAGATGGACGAGGTGTACTGGAACATTGCCATCGAGCTGTGTGACCAATCACTGGAAGAGGTGAAGCCTCAACGACAACTCAACTGTCGTTTACTCAGAACGTGAACATTGTCCCGCGCTTTCTAAATCTTTTTGGTAACGCCCTGTTTTTGTCTCTTCTTTCAGTATGTAAAGAATTCTAGAGGGGCTGAACGACAGTCAGAAGAAATCAAAGGCCTGTTGAAGCAGACCATGAACGGACTGTCACATCTGCACTCTAAAAAGATAGGTGCTGTTACGATTATGCTCCTAAGCCAACTTAGCCAGCCTTCTCATGTTAATTACCAGTTCCAATATACTGAAATCATATTCTGGGTCCTATCTAAAAGGTCCAATGGTGTACATAACTATATACAGACAGTATTGTGTGGTCAGAGTCAGATGTAAGACTGGTCAGTGGTAACCCTTATTCACTTACAGCTCTATGGAACTATATAATGTGCAAGAACAGTAATTCAAGTGTCTATTAGCACGATGTGACTGTTGATGAGATCGTGTCAGCATGGGCCCACATCGCTGCAGAGTGTTGTGGTGTTTATATTCTCATTCTGTGTGAGAACCGATTCATGTACGCCGTTGCACCGTACTGTTGACTGCTCCGACAGATCCACCTGTTCTTTTTCTCATCAGTCCACAGAGATGTGAAGCCCGCCAACATCTTGTTGTCTCCCCCGCACAATGGAAAGCTCACAGTGAAGATCACAGACTTTGGGCTGGCGAAGAAGTTGGACTCAGAAAGCTGCAGCACGATTTCAGAATTAAAAGGCACCTTGCGTTGGTGTGCTCCAGAGGTCCTGAATGGGGTCGGCAATGACAAGCCTGTGAGTGGCACCTTAATGTTTTCAGGACAAATATGTCCTTTCTCCATTTCATTGTGATGTATTTTTTCAATCAACAGACCATCAATAATATTTCCTTGACACTACAGAAGTGGGCGCTGATGGTGGCAGCATGGGCAGGTCCATTGACTCACTGGCACAACCAGTTACAGAGTGCAGAGAGCCTATTCTCTATTCTCTATACCTTTTAATCAATACATTAATATTAAGTTGTGGTAAAGAGAAAAACAAACAGCCCACTAAAAGTTGGAAATAAAATACATTTAAAACATCTACTTCTAACCGTCGAATGTCTGTTCCTGAACCTGGGTAATTTCAGGTCTTTAGAAGCCAGTTTATCTGCCTGCTTAAAAATCT
The DNA here is from genome assembly GCA_016801105.1 of Esox niger. NCBI lineage: Eukaryota > Metazoa > Chordata > Actinopteri > Esociformes > Esocidae > Esox > Esox niger. The sequence goes on along the minus strand of JACXGJ010007570.1, from coordinate 19,919 downwards.
TCTAATCTTTTGCTTAAGCACATTTCTAGATCTTTATACTCAGTAGATAACATCCAATTTCCCTACCCAGAGTCAATTTTATATAGTCCAAGGGTATTGCCAGAATGTAAAGTCCTAGTTCTGACAGAATGTCGTCCTCTTCTCCCAGGTCCTCACTTGGGAATAAGTCCAGACTCTCAATGGCCTGATCCAGGTTCTGTCATTAGAAAGTCCTGTATAGGTGGTCCTGCAAGCACTCTTTAGGGAATGATCCGAGCCTATTTTATGCCACCCGTGAGAAGGCAAAACACATGTCTTATTTCTTATGGGATTCACATTCAACTGGATCATAACAGAAAAACACAATCATAAAACAAAACATGGTAACAAAGACAAACAAGAAAAGTCTGCATATCCTTAGTTCTTAATACAAAGCATTGCCCAACTTAGCATAAAGGATAGCATGCAATACTCTGTAATAGTTGTCCCTGAATTCTTGCAGGTGGTAAAGTGTGATGGTAATTCCATCTTAAAGGAGTAAGTACAGAGAAAAATTTCTCTTGGCGCAATTAACAGTTTATTTGCAAATAGAGAGACGCGTTAAAAGTACTTATTACAGTTGAAAGGGGTGTGGTTAGTTACTGCCCTGCTGTCTCATGTCCCACAGGTATTAACCAAGAGGCAGGCTGTCCTCCCCACTTAAAACTAAGGACCTTGTGGGTTATCTTTGAAACAGAGAACAGATAAACTGATGGTTTGAACTGATAGACAATTAATAAATAATCCAATGACCTACTGAGACCATCCAATGATGACCATTAATAAATACCAGGTCCCCCTCGCCTACATTTCTTTTCTCATCTAAACACAGGGACTCTGTATCTTTAACTAGTAACCATTTATAGATGTATAGGACTAAATATGAATCAGTTCAAGAATTTCCATAACAATAGCTGCCCATTCTTCTCAGCAAAAGGCCTCCAGGGCAATCAAAGTCTTTGGTCGTCTTGCATGAACCGCACGTTTGAAATGTGTGGCTTGATGATATTAAGGTCAGGAGATGGTGATGGCCACTCCAGAACCTTCAAATTTTTGTGCTGTAACCACTGGAGTGTCAACCATTGTCATGCTGGAAAGTCCAAGATCCTCCCATGCGCAGCACTTGTACTTGACAGTGGGGCAGGTATTCTGTTCACTATAGGCCTTGTGGACCCCTCTCCAAACACAGCGCTTATGATTGTCATTCCAAATGACAGTGTGCCAGAAGCTGTGAGGCGTGTCAAGGTGTTGTAGGGCATATTACAACCAGGCTTTTTTTGTGGTTTTGGTGCAGTACAGGCATCTTTTTGGCACCTCAACCATGTATCTACTTTTTTCAGATATTGTTGTTTTGTGCTCCTTGGAACAACCACACTAACCACATCCGTCATATGTTCAAAATCAATGCCAACATTTCACAATTTCTAGGTTATGCAAATTTATGAGCACATGCGTTGGGCAAGTGTAAGGACATTTGACAAGGGCCAAATGACGGCAATTCCATGTGACAAATTGCCAAGAATCTGAAGATATCATACCATCCTGGTATACTCCCCTCACAGAACAGAGCAATTTGGCTCTAACTAGAATAGAAAGAGTAGCGGGAGGCCCCAGGGCAAAACTGAGCAAGAGTACCTCATAGGTCCTCAACTGGCAGCTTCATTAAATAGTACCTACAAAACACCAGTCTCAATGTCAACAGTGAACAGGCGACGCTGGGATGCTGGCCTTCTCAGCCGAGTTGCAAAGAAAAATACAAATATTTTAAACTGGCCAATTAAATGAAAAAATTAAGATGGGCAAGAAAACACAGACACAGGACAGAGGAATATTGATAAAAGTGTTATGCACAGTTTGAGGAGTTCGGAACACAAAGAACATCCGTAAGATGCAGACCAAATAAAAAAATCCCAGAGAAGTGCTGTGACGCCATCTGTGGTGGGGGCAATGTGATGGTCTGGGGGTACTTTGGTGGTGGGGAAGTGGGAAATTTGTACAAGGGAGAAGGGATCTTGAAGGATTGCTATCACTACTTTTTTGCAATGCCACGCCATTCCATGTCAATGTATATAGGCATTTGTGGGAAAAATAGACACTGCACAAAATGCGCTAATAATGGCACCCTCTTCCTCTACAGACCAGTGCTGTGGACATATTTTCGGCTGGATTGGTGTTTTACTATGTGTGGACAGGAGGTAGCCATCCCATTGGAGAACAGAAAAACTTAGCTACTTTCATCAGTGATTTAACAAAGGGAAACTTTTGCTTTAAAGAACTACAGGCAAATCATGGTAAGGCCATAGATTTTGCATTTGAAAAGTTGTAAAGTTTCAGTTAATAATTAGACTTGAAAATTATTTGTCTTTTGTTTCAGTTTTATGAAAAAAATCTAAATATTTAGTGTTGGTGTTATTTTCTTTCAGTCTTAGTTTCAGTTCTAGCCATCTTTAGAGAGATTTAACACACCCTAACATGTTTGTCTTCCAGTTGCAATTTCACAACTTAGCTGACACATGGAATTGTTTTCAGACACTACAAAGATTTTGATCAATAGACTGTGACATTTAGGATCTACATATGTATGTAATAAAATAATCATATTTTTATTATTATTATTATTATATTTTTATACTAAATGGCTGTGATTTATCTTCACTGCTACGGTACTTAGAAATGCACAATAATGCAATGAAAAACAATTGCTTACATGGCTAAAAAGATGATTCAAATATAAATCATACATATGATTTATGATTATACATACAGTGGCGTGAAAAAGTGTTTGCCCCCTTCCTGATTTCTTATTGTTTGCATGTCACTCTTAAATGTTTCAGATCATTTTAAATATTTGTCAAAGATAACACACAAAATGCAATTTGGAAATGAAGGTTATTTATAAGGGAAAACAAAATCCAAACTCACATGTCCCTGTGTGAGAAAGTGATTACCCCCTACAACCTTATAACTGGTTGGGCCACCCTTAGCAGAAACAACTGCAATTAAGCATTTGCGATAACTTGCAATGAGTCATTTACAGCGCTGTGGAGGAATTTTGGCCCACTCATCCTTGCAGAACTGTTGTAATTCAGCCACAAACTGCCTTTTTAAGGTCATGCCACAGCATCTCCATGGGATTCAGGTCAGGACTTTGACTATGCCACTCCAACGACTTCATTTTGTTTTTCTTCAGCCATTCAGAGGTGTACTTGCTGTTGTGTTTTGCATCATTGTCCTGCGGCAGAACCCAAGTTCGCTTCAGCTTGAGGTCATGAACAGATTGTCGGACATTCTCCTTCAGGATATTTTGGTAAACAGCAGAATTCTTGCCTTGGCTCTATTTACCACAGCAAGTCTTCCTGGTCCTGAAGCAGCAAAACAGGCCCAGACCATCACACTACCACAGAACCACAACCATATTTTACCAGTTGACGTCCTTATGGTGGATTCATGCACACTGACCTAAACTGAGGCAAAGTGAGGCCTGCAGCTCTTGTTGTTGCTGGGTTTGTGATGTTGTGGGGGTTTTAGTGACCTCTTGGATGAGTCATCACAGCGCTCTTTGGGTAATTAAGGTCTGCCAGCCACTCCTGCGAAGGTTCACAACTGTTCCATGTTTTTGCCATTTGTGGATAATGGCTCTCACTGTGGTTTGCTGGAGTCCCAAAGCTATAAAATGGCTTCAGTACCTGACTGGCTTGTAGATTCAACAGTACCTGATTGACTTGTAGATTCAACAGTACCTGACTGATTTGAAGATTCAACAGTACCTGATGACTTGTAGATTCAACAGTACCTGACTGGTTTGTAGATTCAACAGTACCTGACTGATTTGAAGATTCAACAGTACCTGATGACTTGTAGATTAAACAGTACATGACTTACTTGTGGATTCAACAGTACATGACTGACTTGTGGATTCAACAGTACCTAATTGACTTGTAGATTTAACAGTACCTGATTGACTTGTAGATTTAACAGTACCTGATTGACTTGTAGATTCAACAGTACCTGACTGACTTGTAGATTCAACAGTACTTGACTGATTTGAAGATTCAACAGTACCTGATGACTTGTAGGTACTGTTCCTCTGGATGTTTTTTCCCATTATATTGTGAATCTTTCGGGTGCTTAGGACTGTTTAACCTTTGGCCAGATCAATGTTGCAAATAAGAATAGCTTCTCAAACAGCTACATGTTTAAAAAAGATAATAATGTATTTGTCGCCACCCTTGTCAACAGCAAGAGTAGAACCCCCACATGCAAGTCTCATGTGACTTTGTCTTTCCCAGAGGACATCTTGATGAAAGACCTGATAGAACAGATGCTAAGCTTGATGCCCGGGAAGAGGCCTTCTGCGGATGGAGTGCTCAAACATCCGTTCTTCTGGAGTGAGGAAAAACAGCTGAAATACTTTCAGGTCAAAGTCCAATGACTTAAGAGTGAATGACAGTTAACTAAACATTAAGTATTTATAGTAGTATTTTTATTGAGAAAATTATTAATAAAGTGCAACTACTACTGAGCATAATTAAAAGAGGGTGGCAATAGACATTTCATTCATATTTATTAAAGTCTTCTCCTGTAGGATGTAAGTGACAGGATCCTAACGGAGGAACAAGACAGCATGATCATTCAGACACTGGATTTTGACAAGCAGAATGTGGTGCCGAAAAACTGGATGGAACTTATCACAGAAGATCTGCGGGAAGGTTAGTGACTGCTACAAGATCAGAGTCTGAATGCCAACAGGCCTTTTATTGTGGCCAGACTAAGGCACACCTGTGCAATACTCATGCTGTCTGTTCAGTATCTTGATGTGCCACACCTGTGAGGTGGATGGACTATCTTGGCAAGGGAAAAGTGCTCACTAACACAGACTTGGACAGATGTGTGAACAATATTTGAGAGAAATAGGTATTTTGTGTATATAGAGATAGTCTTAGATCTTTGAGTTCAGCCCATAATGAATGGGGGGAAAAACAAAAGTGTTCTGTGTTCAGTGTATATTACGATTGTAACTGCTGTATTAAATGTAATATTAGAATTCTCTGTCTTAATTGCATTGTCATTGGCTGTTTTTCTCACTTAAGATCTCAAAAAAGGCCCAGGTCGGTATGTAGGCAGCACTGTTAAAAGTCTTCTCCGGGCCATACGAAACAAGGTGTGTCTCTAAAATAACCAGTTGCCTATTCTTTGTTAAAATGCACTCATAAAACATAATACTTGCCTGTGATGATTAGTGCCATGGTATGAAAACCAGATGCTAACAAAGTTCGAATTTCATGTCTAACTGATGTATGTTAGTGATAGATACACATAATTTCACTTATAAGAGAACTCCCAAACTGCATCTCTAAGGGACTATATATGAGTGAAATTCTATAGCAGAATGTTCTTTCCTATAGGCCCACCACTATAACGAGACACCTAAGAATGTCCAGAAGTCCCTGGGCTCCTTTCCCAAAGGATTCTTGCAGTACTTCACCTCCCGCTTCCCCTTGCTGCTGCTCCACACCTACCGGGCCATGAGCACCTGTGCCAAGGAAGACACTTTCAGAGATTACTACCCAAAGTCCGAGGAGGTTCTGATGGCAGGGGAGAACCGCATCACACCCCAACCCCAAACGGCACCATGATAACTAGTCTTAGATGTGACAACGTCCAAGCCATCACATCCCAAAGTCATCACATCCCAAAACCATCACATCCCAAAACCATCACATCCCAAAGCCATCACATCCCAAAGCCATCACATCCAAAAGCATCCACACTGGACTATAATGTGAAGTTAGTGTTGCAGTTGTATTGATATGTCTTGCTTTAATTGTTTCTTTGAACAATAACCAATAATATCAACTACATCCATTCCTTTTATAAACAAAACACACCCAGTGATGTCATTCCATGCCTTTCCTGATCTGTTTGATTTAAAGCACTGTTGTGTCAAGTAGTTTTAATGTTCTGATTATAAGAGACGTACATTCAAACCTTGCAGCTTGTGAACGAGGGGTCTATGTAGCTGTCCTTGTATCCTAGTCCGCACCTGCCATTGGTTCCCAGTCCTGTACTAGATCCCCAGTCCTCCTCTGTCCTGCGTCCCCACTTCTCATCTGTCCTAGGTCCCCAGTTCTCACCTGTCCTAGATCCCCAGTTCTCATCAGTCCTATATCCCCAGTTCTCACCTGTCTTAGATCCCCAGTCCTCATTGGTCCTAAATCCTCAGTCCTCATCTGTCTTTTATCCCTAGTTCTCACCTGTCCTAGATCCCCAGTCCTCACCTGTCCTGTGTCCCCAGTTCTCAACTATCCTACATCACCAGTCCTCACCTGTCCTGTGTCCCCAATTCTCACCGGTCCGAGATCCCCAGTCCTCACCTGTCCTGTGTCCCCAGTTCTCACCTGTCTTGTGTCCCCAGTTCTCACCTTTCCTAGATCCCCAGTCCTCAGCTGTGCTGTCTTCGTTGGCCGGAGCGCAGGGCCTGGTACACTTGCTCAGGCCTGAACTGGGACATTGCCCTCCCTTTTGCAGATGACACACACACACACACACACACACACACACACACACACACACACACACACACACACACACGAAAGCACAATGGACAGACTTGAACTATGTATTTTTTTAGGTCACCCAAACATACACAGGACTCCTTGGTTATCAAAGGACTTCATAGCTATAAAAGCACATGGCGTTATCATGTTTATCTAAATGCTTATCTTGTAATCCACCCAAAACCACACATTTCTACAATATAATTGTTAAATAGTCCAATTTTGGGCCAACAATACACAACACATTTGAAACCCCAAAGATCATTGCTCAGGCAGGGCATTTTGTAAAAGCACTTTGTGTCAACTGCTGGTGTAAAAGGGGGTTTATAAAATAAATTTGATGGATTGATTGACTCTCCCATGTCTTCTGTGAACTGATTGCAAATAGGCAACTGGATGTAAAATGGTTAGGTCACGTGACTTTTGTATTCTAACAAAATGTAAATCCCAATATGAAAATATAAGTGATTTATTTTGTTCCTTGGAGTATCCTGGCACGGTTGATACCACGCACTTCTGCAACCTTTTGAGTACAGTTCCTGGCATTGTTGGCATCTGATGCTTTTGTAAACTATGACTTTTAGTCACATGTTTTTCAGTGTGAATGTTTTTATGTAATTGTATTTTAATATTTAAATTTGTTTCATGTTTTTCGCGGTGACACGTGGCTCAGCATGCTGAAGAGACATGTCTCTGATAAATAAAGGTTAAATAACGCTTTTGCAGGCACCCTTCCCATCACGGCCAGAAGAGGGCGACCGTAGGCAATTAACTGTTTTAAAAGCGGTGCTGTTGTAGGGATAGCCAGGCCATCTGCTGGGTGCTCGCCTGTCTGCATCTTCTCCATGCGACCATGGCCACTGAGGTAGCGGATGATGCAGGGACGACGGAAGGACCGCCCGAATGCACCGAGATGGAGGAACGGGTAGGTGGAGTACCATTAGCCTGGCGATGTGGATGGCATTATCGAGGACGCTACTTCATACTGGCCTATTAAATGCAAAGGGTGTAATCTGATTGGTCTTCGATAAATTATTCAATCTAGCCGTGTATCAATTTAGGACTCACCCTACGGGCCTGTAATAAATGGTACCAACGCATTAAATATTTGCTTTAGGAGAAACTTGAATTTCGTTGACGTTGGCAACTAGCCTATACAGAAAATGTTTTGTTGATGCAAAAGACTGTCAAGTGTAACGTCTCCTCGATGCAAAGGATGATTTAGATTGGACGTACACTGCAGTGTGGTGCATTGACCCGAATTTAAATGTATAAATGAAAACGTAGCAGCTGGCCGTGCCGGTACGTAAACAAACGTTCAGCTTATGAAAATAGCCAGGCACCCACACATGTCGCGTCACTGGTCAGGCATGAACCTTTCTCTGAATAGGTTGCACGGGCTTGAGGAACCCGATCGAGTTCGACACATTTATACCCTTTGGTACATGGTGTGCGGTGAGGCGCCAGCGGGCTGTGTAATAGGTTTCTCCCCCAATGGTTAAAGATCGAAAGCGTTTTCTGCATTTGCACGGGTGGTGTTGATACAAGACAGGCTATGAAGTAAATTTGGCCACACGCACTGAATTTAAGGCGCTTCACGCGAACGAACCAGTACCGAGACATGGTGACAACGCGGTAAGTTGGTATGTAGTGTGGCTATTTTAATGGATCCGTTTGTCAGGCCATGAGGGTAACCCCCCGCAACACATACCTCAGATAAAGGAAAGAATGGGAAAAGCCAAGGTGTGTCGTTTGTTGTTTTATAGCACGGCCACTAATTTACAATGCAATTTAGTAGTAGGCTAGCCGGTGTATTCGTGCGCGCAAGCATTGAAGTCAGAATAATGCCCTTCTCTAGACCCAACCTGTTTTTCCACTTTGCTCTCTACACAAACCTCTCCGTTGACATGGAACTGTCAGCTGATCTACACACGAGGTTTCGTTCTGTTAGTTCACGTTTTGACTTGGCTGGTCACACTTATGCGCGCGGTTTTCAGCGCAGGCTAAATTGTTGCTCTCCATCTCCTGTAGGCTGTAGACATCTCGAGTACAGGACATTTTTCAGGTGAGTCTTTGTCGCCGTTTTGAACGTTGACAATTATGGCTTTCCAGCTTGTTTTGATGTAGTCTATAAACCCATACATGTAGATCGTTTTGTTTCTATTTCAAAGATACGGTTGGCTGTACTTAGGCGAGAGAGGCTTTTTTTTACCAGCGAAGAGCTTTTGTTACTCAGGAGTCACGCCGCTTCTCTCAGTGTCTCTAGTCAGCGGTCCCAAGGTATATTGGTAAAATACCACTAAGGCCCAGGGGGTGTGTTTGCCATTGTAAACGTGTTACCGACTCAGAACAGTTAACGTAAGTGGTTTCTAATCAAGCAGTAATGCACAAGGGGTTCTTGTGGATGGCCCATTTACTGCGGTTAAGTAAGGGCTGTTCTTAGTCTCGACCCAAAGCAGAGCAGTGTTTCCTCTGTTTTGGTTTTGTGGGGCGGGAGTTATGTTTAACTCAGGCGCTCAAACGAGAGTAACTACAGATAACAAAATTTGTACAATGTAAAAATGTTTGGGCTAAAACCTGCTGTTTAAGATTAGGAAACGTTACATAGGTTGTCTTCTGAAAACGATTTGACAAATGTCACTATTTGCGTTGGATGGGGTAATGCCAATTACAGATATTAAACAATCCACTAGTTCAGACTGAAACTTGGTCGAATACAGATTGACGGTGGTCCATTTCTCATCCCTCACATGTCTTTATCACTGCATTCCTCCCTCCATCCTCTGTACCATTCTGTCCCTCGTCACTATCAAGCCTCTACCTCGTTCCTGCCTAGTAAAGTAAGGCATTCACTTGTTATAAAAACACTGATTGAGCATAAGCTTTTAAATCTATTACGTAATCGTTTTCTCAAAATAAATAAGGTAAGGAAGGTTTATAGTTCCCAGCACAGTAATTGCACATAGCTAGCTATTTTGGTACAGCGGGTTAATATATGCAATGCTGTAAATACATATATACAGTGTATATAAATATACGATATACCATAGCCTGTGTGAGAACAACGTGAATGTTGGGCTAGGTAGCTGAATAGTTGATTCATGTTGACCAGTCAACAAACTTCAATTTTTAATGCAGGTTTCTCCGTAACCTGGCGTGCTCTCTCCTACCTTGGTACAAACGCTCTGTGGTGATTAGTGTTTTCCCCAACCTAAAATGGAATGTGTCCTGCCTATTTCAATTTGTTTTTGTTGAAGTTAATTGATTTTCACTGTACTGGAACATCATGTTACATTACTCAAATTGTTTGGCCAATCCTTTTTTACGAAGCTTCTTTAAACTTGGCCTGTAGTCCTTACAGTGTTTCAGATAGGGTTTCAAATTTGTTCTAAAAACGTTTTTATTAATCTAATGAAGGCTGCCTTGCTGTGTAATGCGGAATAAATACGTTATTGTAATGTAATGTAGTGTGTTAAAATATACTGCTGTTAAAAGGTTCCCATCGAGGAACCATTGATGTTCTCCAGTAGAACTTTTGTTTTCACCTCTGGAAATGTGGAACCCAAATGGGTTTTAACTGGAACCAAATGGGTTCTCTACTTTATTCAAAAAGGTTTAACTGAAGTCAGAATTGTTTCACCTGCACTTAAACGGGTTCTATCTTTTTTGGTCAAATATTATTAACATTTTCATTATTCCCAATATTGAGACTTCCAGTTTGGCACTGTGGCCTAGTCTTTATCCAACCACTCCAGCAGGTTTGGGAGAGTCGAAGATTGAGTAGTGTCCTCTGGTTTAAATTTCACCCAGTGTTTCTTCATGTTTCACGTCTTAAGCTGGCAGCGTAGCCGTGGGAAGTAGGAGTGCTGGGTTGGCTACTATCATCCCAGCACAGGTTCAGAACCCCGTTACGAGATTCAGTAGTCCATCTTTCGGCTCAATATGGTCGGCACCACGCGTCTCCAATGCGTTAGATACCTGTTCAATTCCGCCGCGTGATCAAGCTTTACCGGCGTGCCCTTCTCCAAACATATTCCCTGGCCACGCCCAGAAAATTTAATTGGCCAAAACAACCACGAATGAGCTCGCAGGTGCCCACCATCACGTGGCGTTGCCAGAGTGTGACGAGACAACCTAGCCTGACATCTGCCTCGGCTGTCCCGCTACAGTATGTTTTTTAGACTGCCGAGAGGTGAACAGTGTTTACAGTTTTGGGAATATTCTATTAATCTATAGAGAAAGGCAAGCTTACTTACCCACAGAGAAAGTACTTTACATTATCTAAAAATTGTCATTTTTAGATAATGTACAGCTCATGCACAAATGAATCATAGTTGAAGCACAGCTCATGCGCAAATGAATCATAGTTGTTGAAAAAAAGTATTTCAGTTTGGGACCACACAAGACGCAGGAATGATAAATTCACCTTAGCTTTCTGACAAATTCACATGGTTGGACTAATTCTTCTTATATACTCCCGTTTAAATGCATATTTTAACAAAATGTTCAGGAAAATTGGCAGTAAATCTGGAACATGGGCTTTCAAGATGGTGTATTAGCTGTGCCGCTAGCTAACGAGCGGCTAGCTAGCGTCTCCCGTGGAGGGGGCAGCATGGTCAGCAGGGAATTCCTGGTCTCAGTGCGGCCTAGGGTGCTCAGGCTTCAACAAATCTGACCAAAGGTCATCGGGTTAGCAAATGTGACCTCACTCACATTGACTCATACATCTTCCTGGTTGAAAGAGCCGTGTGGGAACAAGCTAAATGATGAGTGGATCAATATTCCCAAATTAGTGTATTGCCTTTGACCGAGGCACAACATGTTTATTGTTTGTTTGTTGTTATTTGTATCAGTTAGCAGAGGGAATGATGAAGGCCGATCTGGAAGCGCCCCCCGCCTCCCGGGAAGTGGAAGCCTCTGCGATCCAGTGTCGGGACGTTTGTCGGTCGTACGGGAAACTGAAAGTCCTGAGCAATCTCAACTTGACCGTGCCCCAGGGACATATGTGAGTGGGCCACATTGACTGTAAATCCTGCTTGATTCTGCATTTCATGCTGCTCGGTTGAACTATGACATCTCCACCTTTTTGGGTCTCTGTGTAAATTAACGTTTCTTTCAGTCTATCTAGCCTATCTGTGTGGGTTTGACAGTTGCGGTAACTCCTCAGACACATCAGGTTGTATTTATCAGAGAGCCCCAGTCTCACGCTGTGGCTTTTCTTACACAGATTCCTTTACAAAGAGACCCGGGTATGATCCCAAGGAAAGCTTGAGATAAGCATAAGAGGAGGAACAGAGATGAGGAAGAGGAGAGATTGAGTAGAACAGGAAGGATGTTATATTTAGAAGGTGAAGACAGCCATCCTTAAAATACATATCTGGTATATTTAATATTTAAAGACTAACTTGGGGCATGGAAAACTGCCCTTTGTTCACTTAGAAAACAGTGTGAACTTGTGGTCTGCTTCCATTCACCAGATGCTGTTATATTTGCCAGGGTCACCAGCTGATTTATTCTGGGGATGTTGTAGAGTTCAGAGGGAAACAACATTCCCATAGCTTAATGTCTTTTTGATACATTATGTTTGCTTTTCAGCATTATATTTTTGGTATGATTGTGTACTGAAAGGTTATACAGTTTAATCAAGCAGCTTGGTTTTTTAAATCCTCCCCAGTCAACCGTCAAGCACGATACGCTGGTTGTTGTTGACACATTTTATCTCTTTCCTGATTCCTTTATCTCTTTCATTCTTCCATCTTATCTCTCTTTCACTCTACCTCTCCCTCTCTCTTGCTCTTTATCTCACATTCACTCTCTTTCTGTCTGGTTCTTTTTTGTACTCATTTCTGTTTCTCTGGATGTTTCACACCGCTCCTCTTTCTCTTTCTGTATTTGTCCGTCCACCTTCTCTTCATCTCTGTCTTCTTTCACCCTCTCCTCTGAAGTCCCTTTTATCACATTCATCCACAACCATCCCATACGTTCACATATCCCAGAGGGGAGATAACATAGCAACAAAAGGTTCTCTGCATGTTTTAACCAGCGCATTCCAAACAAGCACTCCGCCTTCAGAATGATTCAGTGACATTTGAATCTGAAATTCTCATGACATTGTGGAGTTGTAGTGATTATTGTCTCATCTAAACATTTTTATTGCCGGTAGGCACAAGGTTCTTTCTGGCCAACAGCCACTTGATCACGTTTACATCTATAATTTAGTCAATGATATTGCGGTCCACATTTTAATGACAATGATATGATTCAGGAGTCACTTTGGATGTCTTCGTGGGGACCCTGAACATTATTCCCTTTTGCATTTCTTTTTTTCCTTAACCCTAAACGTAACCCTTTACACCATGTTTAAGGTTTTCATGTGATGTTAGGAGATTTTCGTCCTGAAAAGAGAAAGGAAGGCACACACAGTGCTGTTCTGTGATTGAATTCTGCCTGCAATAAATATTTTCTGTTGTTCTGTGATTGAATTCCAACTGCAGTAAATATATTCTGTTATTCATTGATGGATATCTAACCTGCAGGACATATTTTCTGTTATTCATTGATGGATATCTACCTGCTGTAAATACAGTTGGTCTGGTTTTGTTGGTCTCTTTATCTGAGCCTCTTATTCTGGTAGATCCAGTTATCTTCCATCTGTGAGTTTACAATACCAGAGAGGTAACAGGGGAGGACACAGCCTGCTTCCCATGATACTGTTAGCTCCAGAAATATTTTGATACTGACACAGTTCTTATAATTTAGTCTCTGTACGCCACCAGAATTAATTTTAAGTGAAACAATGAGAAGCAATTGAAGTGTAGACTTTCAGCTTTAATTTCAGCTTTAATAAATTAAAGGGGTTGAAAAAAAATATTGTATGAAACATTTAGGAATTTTCATACACAGTCCCCTTATTTCAAGAGCTCAAATGTAATTGGACAAATTAACACAATCATAACTAAAATGTCCATTTTCAATATATTGTTGAGAACATTTGCAGGCCATGACTGCTTTAGTCATCCTGTGTGGTGCTTTGCCAGGCCTTTACTGCAGCTGTCTTCAGTTGTTGCTTGTTCAAGTCTTTCTGCTTTAAGTTTGTCTTCAGCAAGTGAAATGCAGGCTGGATCGGGTTGAGATCAGGTGATTGTGGAATATTCAGGTGAAGTGGAATATTCTGCCATTGCAAATTCCACTTGTTTGTCTTACTGCTTTTGCAGTATGTTTTAGGTCATTATCTATTTGGAAAGTGAAGCACCATCCAATCAACTTCGCTGAATTTGGCTGAAACTTAGTGGCTTGGTTCCTTGAAGAAGAAGGGTGCTGCATATTAAAGAGTTGTCATTTCCCATCCGTTCCTCCAATGTGGATGTGAATAGCATCACATTAAAACTGAGAGACGGCCCTATAAGCCCAGAAACTTGCGCCTGTGTCCTAGTCTTTCTGGACCAAACTGTAAGTGCTTGTATTGATATTGAACAGCGGCTAGTCCCGTTCCATTCACACATGGCAATTTCACATCTTGAGATGCATGCACCTAGAACCCGACGTTCACACTTAGAGCCCGACATTCACGCCTAGAACCTGATATTTACACCTAGAACCCAATGGTCATCTATAAAGTACCTTGTACTGTTGTGGGTTTCGTGACAGTTTCTTCTAGCAGTATGAATGGTGGCAGTGCTTGGAGCCCACATTCAGTGTTTTTGTCATTTTTTTAACTTGCAGCTACGGCCTGCTGGGTCCAAGTGGGTGTGGCAAAACCACACTGTTGAAATGCATTGTGGGAACGCTGAAGATCTGCCGGGGACACATCAGCGTGTTGGGGAAGCCGCCCGCGTTTCCTGGACACGAGGTCCCGGGGAAGATGGTGGGGTACATGCCACAGGTAAACATCTACCTTACAGGTACTGGATTGGATCACCGCCCCGGGTGAAGGCTACATGTCCTGCCCCAGTTTGCAGACCCCGTAGAACCTCCTCTTCAGGACTGTACACTCATCGTCTCACAGGTCAGCTCAACTCACAGCGGGTCCTGGCATGTTGCCATTGTGTTGGGGGACTGAGACGCTGGCTGGCTGTCGGGTCGACATGGAGACCCATATCTCTTCTAGTTACCATGGGAACGTCCTAAATGGCACCCTTGTTGCGTGGAGCGCACGGTATAGGCCAAGATCCGAGTCTAAAGTTGTGCACTACGTCGGAAATAGGGTGATATTCTGGACAACGCTTCCGTTGTCCTGCCAGGCGAATTGCCCCACGTGACCTCTGGGAAGAAACCGGAAACATCCGACATTTAGGGAGCCAGTTGGGAGCTGAATGTGGACACTTCTGTTAGGCCTGCTGTGATAGGTTGTCTGTGGAGACCCCGGTCAGGCCCTTCTGTTAGGCCTGCTGTGATAGGTTGTCTGAGGAGACCCCGGTCAGGCCCTTCTGTTAGGCCTGCTGTGATAGGTTGTCTGTGGAGACCCCGTTCAGGCCCTTCTGTTAGGCCTGCTGTGATAGGTTGTCTGTGGAGACCCCGGTCAGGCACTTCTGTTAGGCCTGCTGTGATAGGTTGTCTGTGGAGACCCCGGTCAGGCCCTTCTGTTAGGCCTGCTGTGATAGGTTGTCTGAGGAGACCCCGGTCAGGCCCTTCTGTTAGGCCTGCTGTGATAGGTTGTCTGTCTGTGGAGACCCCGGTCAGGCCCTTCTGTTAGGCCTGCTGTGATAGGTTGTCTGTGGAGACCCCGTTCAGGCCCTTCTGTTAGGCCTGCTGTGATAGGTTGTCTGAAGAGACCCCGGTCAGGCACTTCTGTTAGGCCTGCTGTGATAGGTTGTAGTCGATGTGACACTACACCTGTCAGGAGGCTTAGTGTGTCTGCAGCGCCGTGTTTCCTAATGCTAATAATAACATGGGACATGCACATGCCTTCACCTTTGACCTTTTGGACACACACTACTCCACAAACACACACCGACACACTGTTCACCTCATACATCGACTCCTAAAGCCTAGCCACTGTTTAGTTGTGTCAGGGTGTACAGAAACTATACATACCTGTGAACATAACACAACACTGTGCTCTCCACCTATACATTCCTGTGAGCATAACACAACACTGTGCTCTCCACCTATAAATACCTGTGAACATAACACAACACTCTTCTCTCCACCTATACATTCCTGTGAACATAACACAACACTCTTCTCTCCACCTATACATACCTGTGAACATAACACAACACTCTTCTCTCCACCTATACATACCTGTGACCATAACACAACACTCATCTCTCCACCTATACATTCCTGTGAACATAACACAACACTGTGCTCTCCACCTATAAATACCTGTGAACATAACACAACACTCTTCTCTCCACCTATACATTCCTGTGAACATAACACAACATTCTTCTCTCCACCAGGACTTGGCCTTGTACAACGAGTTCACCATCAGTGACACCCTAACATTCTTCGGCCGGATCCACGGCCTGTCATCCAAGGACACACAAGCACGTATGGACTTCCTGGTTGACTTCCTCGATCTACCTCAGAAGACCAAATTGGTCCGCAATCTCAGGTGACTCAACTAGACCCAACACTCTGAAGCTGGGCTGGGCAACAGTGGTTGGGTGTGGCCTGATTCACGAGACATCAGCAGTTGTCACAAAGTGCTTTTAGAAAACACTCAGCCTTAAACCCCAAGGAGCAGACGACAGTAGTGTTGAGGAAAGACTCCCAAAGAAGGCCGAAATTTAGGAAGAAACCTAGAGAGGAACCAGGCTCAGAGCGGTGACCAGTCATCTTCTGGATGTGCCGGGTGAACATATTAAGAGTCCAAATTGTAATATTTAATCTCCCCTAACATACCTGGTTAAAGTAGCAGTCCAGTGATTCCAGGTTTATATGAAAAAATATCTACAGTTATTTACAGTATGAGTGAAATAGTTCCTTTCAAAATAGTCTTCCCCTTTCTGCTCTGTTTCTTCCCTTCTTTCTTCCCCTTTCTGCTGTGTGTCCCCCCTTTGTTCTTCCCTTTTCTGCTCCATTTTTGCTGTGTGCCCTTTCCATTTTCACTTAATGTTGTTTCGTATTTGAGGGGAGTGCATTCATATTTGGGGAACGGGTATTGAATTAGAAGTATTTCATCATATTTGTGTTTTTTTTACAGTGTTATTGGGAGGAGTATTTATGTTTGGAGTGTGTAATTGTATTAGTGGTTGTGTTTTGCATTGCAATTGGTTCATGTATATCAAGAAATGGTTAATGTATTTCAGGACCTAGTTAATCTATTTCAGGATTTAGTTCATCTATTTCAGGATTTAGTTCATCTATTTCAGGACTTAGTTAATCTATTTCAGGACCAGATTAATCTGTTTCAGGACCTAGTTAATCTATTTCAGGACCTGGTTTATCTATTTCAGGACCTAGTTAATGTATTTCAGGACCTGCTTTATCTATTTCAGGACCAGACTAATCTATATCAGGTTGCCGTTATTAGGGAAGGACGGGCTCTGTTAGACAGCTGTAATGGTATAACCAAATAGTGTAACTGAATGGTAGATCTGCATGGTGTAACTGAATGGTAGATCTGCATGGTGTAACTGAATGGTAGATCTGCATGGTGTAACTGAATGGTAGATCTGCATGGTGTAACTGAATGGTAGATCTGCATGGTGTAACTGAATGTAATATCTGAATGGTATTAATGAATGGTGTAACTGAATGGTAGATCTGCATGGTGTAACTGAATGTAAGATCTAAATGGTGTAACTGAATGTAAGATCTGAATGGTATAAATGAATGGTGTAACTGAATGGTATAAAACAGACCGTTACAACTTGGTTGATTCCATTCTTTTGACTTCATTCCAGACATTATTATTGGCCTCCTGTGGTTGTTGTGTCACTGACTTCTGTCAGTTAAAAATGTCAGGATTTCATTCTGCCCAGTTGGAAACTGACTCAGTAGTAGTTTTGCTTCAGGCATTTTCAAGACGTTAGTGCTAAAATATCTTGTCACGTTATTTTCTTTTATGTAACCGTTATTGCAGTTGTGTTTGTATTGGATTTACAATATTTCACGATTTTTTAAAAGAATACAGACACAATTGTCACACATCAATTGGACGCTTTGAAGAATGTTTGTTTCTTACACTACATGCTGTCAGACTCAGAACAGAAACAAGCATATTTCCCTGTCTCTGGGGCCAGAATCTGGGCCCAAGAAAACTGAGCAGTAGTGATTCCCCCACAGAAATCTGTGTCAACTAGCGAATTATGTTACGGTATTGTAGTAAGCCCCTTCCACTGGGAAAACCCTGGCGCAGCGGACAACTCTTGGCATCCCCCAATGCACCTCACACAGAGCCCAGTGTTCCCCGCGGCCATCCCATTGGCGCTCCCGTCTCCACACAGGCCACTACTTTTTGTCCAACTGAGAGGCTTTCTGAAACCAACACTTACCTCAGAGTCCGGAGTCGCAGGTCTCCTGAGCGACGGGAACAATTTTATTTCCAGTTTCCCCCAGTGGAAATAATGCTAGTGAGCACACTACCCATCACACATGATCCCAGCTGACCCCACCTGACACCGCCTGACACCAGCCGTCTCTCTAAATAATTCTCTCCGGGACTCTCTCCGTGACTCTCTCTCCGGGACTCTCTCTCCAGGACTCTCTCTCCGGGACTCTCTCTCCGGGACTCTCTCCGGGACTCTCTCCGGGACTCTCTCTCCGGGACTCTCTCTCCGGGACTCTCTCTCCGGGACTCTCTCTCCGGGACTCTCTCTCCGGGACTCTCTCTGGGACTCTCCGTGACTCTCTCCGTGACTCTGTATTTTAAATTAGTTCAGTGAAACAATGCATTATTGGTAATGTATGTGAGACATTTGTACATAATCCCAATGGATCAATTTGTAGCACGTGTTTTTTTTGTCACTTAAAATGAACTATGCACCCCCAGCCTCTGTCATCTCCTGGGTGTGTCTGTTCTGTCAGTCTCAGTGTCGGTTCTGTCAGTCTCAGTGTCTGTTCTGTCAGTCTCAGTGTCGGTTCTGTCACACACACACACACACACACAAATACAAACGCACACAAAAACAAACACACATACACACACATACAAACACACACATACAAAGACACAAAACTGAGAGTCATTCCAGGAGGGCTTATGGATGTTAAACAATAACAGCCAGTTAAAACAAAGAAAAACGATTCCGCTCTAAAAGAAATGTGTGTGTGTGTGTGTGTCCGTGTGTGTGTGTGTGTGTGTGTGTGTGTGTCCGTGTGTCCGTGTGTGTGTGTGTGTGTGTGTGTGTGTGTGTGTGGTTTTGCAGTGGAGGACAGAAGCGCAGAGTGTCTCTGGGAGCAGCTTTACTCCAAAATCCCCAGCTACTGATTCTAGATGAACCAACAGTCGGCGTGGACCCTGTTCTGAGAGCCAAGTATGTATAATACACAGACAGACACACACATACACAGTTTGTACACACACACACACACACACGCAGAGTCCATAGTCCCTATATACTGTACTGTTATAACACTATAGTCCCTATTTAGTACTACACACAGAACCAGAGCCTGGTCATAAGTAGTGTACTTTGTAGAAAAGGGTGCCATTTGAGACACACTCAATATGGACCTTAAACGGGGGCGTGTCCTTTGACCCTGTAGGATCTGGCAGCATCTAGTAGAGATTGTGAAAACTGGAAAGGTGTCCGTCATCATCACCACTCACTACATAGAAGAGGCCAGACAGGCCAATGTGGTAAGATACACACACACGCACACACACACACACACACTTACACACACACACACACACACACACACACACACTCACTCACTCACACTGTCCCTTGGTGAAATGCTTCTCTATGATGTCTGTTTACTGTTGGCACAGGAGGATGGGGTCAGTGCACACTGCTGAACTGAGGTCCCCATCAACTCGGTTACAATGGGACCTTTGTTAGTTCTTCTTGGTCCTGTTCCTGTGAGACCGTTTTAGATTTGGGTTTGTTCAGTGGGTTCATAGAAGACATCTGAACAAGGGTCAGAGGTATTTGGATGGAAGAGAGTGAAAGAAATACAACACTATGAAAGAGCCAAGAATGTGAGAAAAGAGCCAAGAGGAGTTGAGAGAGAGGGAGGGAGGGAGGGAGGGAGGAGAAAGAATGCTGAGTTACATCCAAAGTACACCATACCTACTGTGTAGCATGGGGGTGGAAACTTCATGCTTTGGGGCTGTTTTTCTGCAAAGGGACCAGGACGACTGATCTGTGTAAGGAAAATAATGAATGGGGCCATGTATGGGATTTTGAGTGAAAACCTCCTTCCATCAGCAAGGGCATTGAAGATGAA